>CAJPEX010001782.1:0-44441 GCA_905338405.1 Notodromas monacha
TCATAAACTTTATGCCTCAATTGCTAGCCAGCTGATTTGGTTTTCATCAGAGTTTCATCCATATTCCAGTACAGCTTGAGGAACTCACAGTTTCAAGAAGGTTCAAAATGTTTTTGGCATGTTTTTGGAGAAGTACTGAAAATTATTTGAAGGGATTATATAAACTCTTGTCTTAATTTGCCCAATATTCAATATTTACAAGCATGGATCAATTTTATCCAAACCAGGTTTCCTAACAAAGTGTGGGGTAGAAGTTAAGTTCATACATACAGAACATTGGTATTTATCAACTTGTCCAAAATGAGGCCTTGGGAATGTGCACAGCAACCATTTTTTGATTGATAGCAATTCTCTTTATTTTTGCATACACCTAAAGAAATGAGATACCTTATTCTGCTTACAAATGGAATTGTTGAATAACATGAGTAATAACACACAATGAACTAGTAAATGAGCAAAGATGTATGACTATACACAGGCTGTACCAGACATTATAAAATATATGCGGCTGCTTGTATTGTTCAAAATTTATGTTGACACTGTACCATTAAATAAACCTAGGACTTCTCCCACAGAAAGCCTGGGAAATTCATTGGATTTTCAAGCCACCTGATGTGCAGTTAATTTACTGAAAAATTGTTGGCAAGACTGACGGTTGACTGCAACCTCAGAATGGCGCCAGAGAGGATTTCAAAGGCTTAAGCCCTTCTTGCGTCGTTTTCAACCTGCGTCGTTTACCGGGGTACCGGGGGGTTCTTGCGCATCTGCACCGGACCCCCCTCCCCACACCCGTTGTTATAGGTGTTGATTCCGGCTAGCTGAATAGCTAACCATGTGAGGCAATGCACCGTCTACCTGCCATCTAGCCGGATGAAATGAATTCTGAGCTTATAGGGGTGTATCTAGTCAATATAGAATACATTACCATATGAGTAAATGCATGAAAATTGTTAGGAAGGTGTATTAATTGATTTCAAAAACACGTTTGTATGCCATTAACCTGGATTTTAAGATTTGGAATATCAGTTGTGTTTTTTAATTGCACCTGTGGTTTTATCATATGATAATGCACTCAGAAATTGGTTATACACACTTTGAATTGCTTTTGTTTCTATGCCAATGAATATCGGATATTGCTCAATCGTTGTTCTTGCATGTCGGTGATCTTTACCGAGGTATGTTGGTATGATTTTACCACACGCTGACTTTTGCTTGGAATGCCTAAAAAACATGTATGTGCTTAGAGAATACAGAGATGGTTGCTTGAATGTGATGTACACCTGTTCAAATGTTTTTTATGAATGCAGATTACTATTGGGTATCTGTCAATTGGTGTTCTTGGATGTTGGTGATCTTTCCTGACATACGTTGGTATACTTTTACCATACGCTGACCTTTGCTCCTTTACGTTTTCTTTGTAAATACGCGAACCTCTTATGTCTCTACTAACGAACTTACACTGCAAGTGGACAAGTCTACGAAAAAAGAGTACGGATAAAAATAGCCAACAACCACAAAACTTACAACCCTTACCAGCGGATCTATTCCAACATACGTCGGTATCCATTTACCAGACAATTACTAAACGCCAACAACCTGTAGTGAATATTTGGTATTGTACCGATGTAACAGCGGCAAATTATATTTATAATGCAGACAATTCCTCGCATGTACAGTCAAACCCTGTTAAACCGCCAACGTTTGTGCAGCAGAATTTTGGCAGTTTAATGGGGTTGGCGGTCTAACGAGGGAGGGGTTGCCACAGTATTTATTGAATAAGTGTATTTGATCTCTTGAAAAAATGTTTCAACCTCTAATCCTCCCCATCCTGCTTTTGGTGATGATGACTGTTCATTCTGTTTTTTTTTGTGGGGACATAAATCTCTCATTATTTTTAATCTTTAAATTGAGAAAAAAAATAATTTAAAAAATATAATGGTCTTTATATTTCGAAACTTCTCTCCTCGGTTTTAAACCGCCAAATTGCCCCATTTTTTGTTACGGTTCTAGGACAAACAAGACGTTTTTTGTAACCGTCAACCGCCTACCGCCTATTTGGGGGTTTTCCCATCCCTTCAAGCTTGAGAAGATTTGTTTGGGAGGAAAAAATGGCAGGAAGCGAGGGTGGCGGTCAATCGGGGGGCGGTTTAACGGGGTTCAACTGTACATACTACATGATAAAACATGGTATCTGTCAATTGGTGTTCTTGGATGTCAGTGATCTTCCCCAACATACGTCGGTATACTTTACCATATGCTGACCTTTGCTTGAAATGCAAAAGAAACATTTATGCGCTTGGAGAATACAGAGATGATTGCTTGAATGTGATGTTCACCTGTTCAGATGCTTTTTTCTTATGCCTATTTTTATCGGTCGTTGGTGTTTTGAATGTCGGGTTACCAGCGGATCTATTCCAACATACATCGGTATCCATTTACCAGACCCTGACGATGTCTCCGGTCTCACTTTGAAACACAATAAAACTTTTTTCTTTAACACTACGAACAGTACTCGTTTAGTGAACCCATTTAAAAACTGTAATAACTAGGTTCTTTACGTGGTCCTTACTTAAAATTTTAATTAACTTAGGTTCAAATTAAACCCAGATATTATTTATTTATATATAATTTTTTTCTAGTAAAATTCAAATTTTCTGGAACAGGAATATTGAATGTGCACCTTACAATTTCTTTAAACTTCAATATCACATACTGCGGAGCTCATCTCTTTTCATCTCATTCAAGTTAATCAAGTATGAAGGGGATTGGGGTTAATAATCTCATTATCTCCGATGCATCTCCTGAGTTGTTAACTTTGGTAACGTTATACCTTCCCTAACAACCGACCACATACATGATAAGTAAAGTATCAAAACCAAATGTCGGTCCTCTTCACCAAGAGAGGTACAAAATGTTGTACTCATTGGAGCAATAAAAAGTGCAGATTTTTGGGTTTCAGCAACTGCAATGCTAGTGTAAGCCTTGTTTGTTATTGATACATGCTGGCATGCAGTGAAATTGAACAGGAGTTATTCTAGCTTGCCACATTCAGTTACAATTCATACCTATGGAAAATCATCTCATATTCAGCAGGTAAGTATGAAGTTTCATGCCATAAGCTGCAAATGAATACTGATGGCAGCCCTGGAGTTGGAGATATTCATAAAAAAAATTTCTTATATTGCTAGAAATAAAAAAATACTGGTTTGTGATTCTGAATGGAGTTTTTCTTGCTATGTGTGTGGTAATGTTTTGGATGATTTGCATTCTGCAATGCAGTAATTTTTACCAAGAAGAAATATATTCGCAATCATCAAAGTGTGTGGATTACTGGTTGACTTGGATCATCTATAGGAATAATAGGATATTCCTATGTCATTATAGAAGGGGCACTTAAAGTCCATAAAAAGTTCCGCCCCTTAGTGGTTTTCCCTGATATGTCTAATGACGATACCTATCAGAGGACACTGTAATTAGTGATTCGTCTCTTTCGTACTTTTCAAAAATTTGGATATGAATCTAAATCATATTTGTATATTGCTCAACAAGCCAGCCCTTCCAAGAATCGTCAGGATGGCCGAGTGGTTTAAGGCGCCAGACTTAAGATCTGGTTCTCGTTATGAGAGCGTGGGTTCGAACCCCACTCCTGACATCCGCTTTTTTCTGTTTTTCTGCATGCTTCACCCGCACTACGTTACCTTGCGACAGGAATCCACCAGGAATTCACAGTCTGGGAGTCCACACCCACCCAATGAAATTGTTTGGGTGCCCTTACAAAAAAAATCCGATTTTACCCAGAGATGCTTAAAGCTGACATTTATACTGCAGGAAATATATATATTCAATTTTGCCAAGATCCATTCCTACCAATTGCTTCCCAGGCGATAGGCAATATTAGATGAAAACGTGTGCAAAATCAACCTATTGTGATTTTTGTGGAAATGCATAGTTCCATAGTAAAATGTTGTCGTGTATTGTATACTTCAGTTGTGCATTCATTATACAGAACATGCTTGCAAAACACAGTACATCACTGCTTTTGCCAAAAAGAATCACAAGCACAGTTGATTTTAAAACTGCCTCTCAATCTATAAGAAACTTTTTCTAAAGTGGGATAACTGATAATTGATGGAAATTGGTCTTGCACAATCTGAAAATACAATTCTGGAGTTTTACTTATGCCTCTGTTTTTTCTGAACTCCTATTGCTATGCAATTCATTGGTTGAGCCTTGTCAATATACAAGACTGTTCAAAAGATGGCATCCTCATGACTCATTTATCCTAGTTGATTGATGGGTAATTTCCTGTTATCTCAGATGGATGAGACGTTCTGACGTGATGGTAGGTAGTCTGTTTAGAAATACTACTCAAGTATTAGTGTTGTTGGATGGTCTTTGACTTAAGATAAAAAGGCGTAAGACAACTTTGACTAAAACCCTCCGGATTAGGTGAAGTTAGGTTAGGTCAGGTTATGTTAGTTACAAATATCTTTTAATTAACATAACTGACCTAACCTAACTTTACCTATAACCACCTCCCAAAATTACTTTCAGCAGAAACACAAAGAAAGCAGAAACTGATTTTGAGAGGCGGTTAGATGAAGTTAGGTTAGGTCAGGTTAAATTGGTCAGAGGGAAGGTACATAGATAACAGGAAAGTAGGTACTGAGATAACAGGAAAGTACCAAATGATGTGATAAACTTCTACCCCCAAAAAACTTTCTCTCCTGACAGGGAAGGAGTTAAAAATGTCTCTGTGACAAGTTTATAAAAAACACAGCAAATTATGTAAATTGATAAAAAAAAATCAAGTTTCATTATGTATTCCCTCCTGGCATAAATATAGATGACTGGTGCAACACAAGAAAATCAGAAGTTTTGATTCATCAGAAACAACAAGAGTTGGTGGATGGATTTCATGGCGTTGGGGATGTTGAGGCTGGATTCCGTACTCTTCTTCTCCGTCCTCCTCTTGCAGTACGACTGCCGTACTCGGCATTGAACATTTCCGCCAGATGGAACATCTTTTTCCCACTGAACCTGTTGGCCTGGTCCAAAAGAATCTTGTCCTTGGGTGCTTTGGCATCTTCTGGACGAACCTATTTTTTTTTTAATTTGGAATCGGGCCAACATGAGTGCCAGCATGTATAGTTAGTAACTGAACATCAGCTTCAGAATCATTTATATGAGATGGGGAGAATTGGGTTTTGCTTGGAGATGGGCATAGGTTTTGACTTGGGGGAACCAGCAGTTTGGGTGTGTGAAACTTGGAAGAATGGCAGGAAATTGTGAATGGTGACATTCTGGGTCTTGAATTGCTTTATGAATGAGTTGACAGGATGCTGAACATTCATTTGCCAAATTAGTCTCTCACTTCCTCTCAGAACACATAAAGTTACTTTTTTCAATGTGTTTCACTTTTCTGCATCAAGAAAAATATAGCCAACAATAATTTGGATTGAGGATGTTCAAGAGGAAAATCATCAAGTAAAGTAGGATTTTTCTGCATTGCTTCCAAGGGATTTCAGACAGGGACTTGAAAAAATCTACTCAAGAAAGCATTTATAGCTCAGGAAGTTTTGAGTTATCCAGGTTCAACTGTGCATTTACAGTGAGACTCCCAAATGGGGACACATTGACATGTGGATAATTCAAAATAGGTATATTTATTTTTCAAAAAAAAAAGACCTGACACATGGACACTGACTCAGCATGCAGAAATTGCATAATAGAATTGCCATTACATTTCAAGAAACTTAATTGTATTGCACTTAATTACAAGAAGCAGATATTTCCAACTGTAAAACCTACTCTATAAAAATTTTCTTGTATTATTTCTCCCATAATTTTCCCATCCATTGAGCTAATTAAAAAATTACCTAAAGCATAAAGAACTTCCTTCTCTCTTTGTGACTTGAATTTTATTTTTACTGATGCCAGTACCTTACGTTTGATATTTTTACAGTACATTTTAATATACTGTACAGAGGTACACTATTAAATGCTCCAAATGCTCTTATTGAGTTTAGAAGATATTTGCTGAATTAAATTCAACCAGCAAACAATTTCCTTTAATGGAACTCTGAAGAGTAATTCTTCCATGGAATGTAAGTCTATGGGAAAATGAGACTAAACTTAGGGACACTCTTGATGCACCAATGACTGTGTGTCCACATCTTGGAGTCTCACATTATTGTATTTGCAAATTGTCAAGGCTTATCCACTTAAATGAATGAATGAATTAACAGAACACTTCATTTGCTGCTTTTCAGTGTTCACAAGGTTCAATCAAGATTTCCACAAGATTTCTGGACAATCCGGAAGAAGTAAGACACCTGAAAATTTATTGTGTTTAATGAGAAAGGAAAATGTCTTCCTTTTAGTGTAGCATACTGTACTTTTTGCTTAATAGGTTGTTAAGGCTACGTAGAGGACTCAACAATTGAAACCATTGCAATATGGAAGGGATTGTTGGCTGGTGTATGTACTATTCATTTCATAGTTTTGGTTTACAGCCAGGAGAAGTGGTTCTCTCCATGTTTTACACATACTCATTGGAGCAATAAAAAGTGCAGATTTTTGGGTTTCAGCACCTGCAATGCTAGTGTAAGCCTTATTTGTTAATGATACATGCTGGCATGCAGTGAAATTAAACAGGAGTTATTCTAGCTTGCCACATTCAGTTACAATTGATACCTATGGAAAATCATCTCATATTCAGCAGGTGAGTATGAAGTTTCATGCCATAAGCTGCAAATAAATACTGATGGCAGCCCTGGAGTTGGACTTGGAGATATTCATAAAAAAAATTCTTATATTGCTAGAAATAAAAAAATACTGGTTTGTGATTCTGAATGGAGTTTTTCTTGCTGTGTGTGTGGTAATGTTTTGGATGATTTGCATTCTGCAATGCAGTAATTTTTACCAAGAAGAAATATATTCGCAATCATCGAAGTGTGTGGATTACTGGTTGACTTGGATCATCTATAGGATATAGGATACAGTAATATCTTCCCCGTGAATTTCAGGTATTTTTCAAGGCGGGGAATCACCAAAAGGGACTATACAGATTACTGCTATGGATAGTCTCCTGTGACATTAATCACTAAGCAGAGAAAGCATGATAAAAATTAATTTAAAGCACAAGGTCTTCAGCTTGTTTCTGTATGAGGTTTAGTTGAATGACCAAATTAGAGAATCTTTGATGAGAAATCATAAAAAGCCAACAGTTTATCTTGAACCTTCAAGATTTCCAAAAGTGTCTCTTCATTGAATTCCAGTACTCATAAATCTTTCTTAAGCAAATATTGAATATGGATATCAGGTGAGAGCTCAATATGATGTGGGACTCACTTTTTCCTCTCAGCCATCAGGTGAGTGGCAATTTCAATTACTGTACTGCATTGTACTGCACAGTACTGGAAATTCGAAAATCCCTCACCTTCTCCAGTTCTGCAGAAACACTGCAGGCCAAGTGGTTCACCGACACTGAACGCATGTTGGTGCGACACTTGGGGCAATTGACCCTCGGTGTGCCCTGCCGAAAGATCCACGATGACAGACAACCCCCGCAGAAGGCGTGCAAACATTGGCACGGAGACACAGCATTGTGCACGAGCTCCATGCAAATGGAACACGTCACTGCATCCAAGATGGCGTCCAGAGTGGACGATATGATGACATTCGAGTCATCAGCAGCAGGGAAGTGCTGATGCTGATGGCGGATCACAGAGCGGGACCGAGACCGTTTCAGCTGCGTTTCTTCCTCTGCAGATGTCGCTTCAGTGCTCATCACTCGTTTCATTTCCAATAAGTCCAGATCCCCCATCATATTGCAAGGCGCACAAATGCGAAATTTTCACAAGGTTTTTAATGAAACGTAATTTTAGAAGATGTTGCCTATTGTACTTACTGTTCTTTGGGATTTGGGTTTGATGAAGAACAGCCTGCATAAGGTGTTGCATCTTCAAAATGCAACAGTCCATGTTGGGTTTTTAGGATGAATGTAGCTTGGTTGGATGTCACATTTAATTGATGAATGCTTCTCTTAGAGCCCTTGTAAAAGCTCTTGAAGCTCTGTGAGTTTTTTGAAGATCATAAATAAGCAAATCTTCTTTTAAAAGATGTTCATATACTGTACTGTACTCCTATTCTTCATCCATTTTTCCTTTCTATCAATAATAGTGTGAGTGCTGGATATTTACAGAGAATTTTCAGCACCATACAACTTTTAAAAGTTCGCCTTCATGATCCATGAATTTGCTTTTAGTTGAAATTTGTATTTTTTAGCAAAAAAGGTTTGGCACCTTCTGCATACCTTATGCTGGTGAATACACCCTACATAAATTGTGTGATGAATTTTGCTGTTTCAATTATCAACATATGCAGAATTGTGTATAAAATGATCATCAGGCATAAAAAAATCCTGCATGAGTTATTTCCAGGCAAACTGAAAGAAACACTAGATTACTTCCAGGGAAACTCACCTCTGAAGACATACTCACACAGATTTCAAAAAAATCGAGAATTTTGAAAATATAGAAAGTGGAACATCTTTAAAATTAACCATTCCAACAGCATCAGTCTGGATATCTTCCCATGTGTATAGTCAAAGAAAAAAAGTATTCATGTGATCAGCTGATTGAAAGTCAAGCATTCTTTGAATTAATGGTGCATATTTTATATAATGAATACAGCTTTTTTTGTGGTCGACCTCTCAATTATGGAACTTCTGTTGAAAGTTTCCATTTGTGTGAGTAAATGAGAAACTTTGATGAATTGAAAAAAGCATCATTGAAGAATGAAATATCAAGTATATGAGACAATGAATTTGCCTCACAGGATCTAAACAAAAAATAATGGATTTATGTATGGTGAAATTTTGTCATACATTTTGCATCACCATTGGCCAATAAGCCAAACTCGAAGTAAAATAGACTTCATAGAAAAAACTAGGTGTCACTACATGTTTGGTCATATACAGCAATTCTCAGGATGTCTGGACACCAAGGGAGGCCAAGGTGAACACTATCAGGAAAACAATCATGAAAGAACAAAAAAGAACAGCTCTTCATCCTCCTCATCTTCAACTGGAATCAAGCACCACCGCTATTGAATATTGTGCTTAAAAACATTTGCAACTTGAGTATTTGCTATCACCCAAAACTTTTTTACTAATGAAATAAATTGGATGGCTCAGAGAAATAGGGCTGGGAATGATGTTGCCACTGGGGCAGATCACAAAACAATCTGGATCCTTTTGGGTGACCATGGAGATCCCAGGGCATACATACTAGGCAGCCAAATGTGAATTTTTATGGAGGATTTTTCTACCTCAGGTCGAAGTCAACAAAAAAATGAATGTATGTTTTCACTCATAAACAAAGGTTTTCAATAATCAACTTTGGTCAACACACAATCTCAAGCACAATGGGGCTACAAAGCAAATCAATGCAACAATAATCAAGTGGTTTTTCTGACTATTGACAAGAGAGGCAAAAATATGAACACTGTATAACTCATCAAAATGAAGAAGACACAGACAACTCAACAAAAGAAAATCAAAGAGATGAAATTCAAAATACAAACAGAACAAATAGCAACCAACCAATCATAATAAAAAATTAACATAGAAAAGAAATGGAAACACAATTCAATAATCAACAGTAAGAAAAAAATTTCAATAAATTGATACCCAACATATGCCTCATATTAGTATCTTCACTTATACGCAATGAACAAATCATTGGAAAAGGCAATAGAACAAAGATTGCAAACAAAGAGCAATACCAAAGCTCTCCACAAGCCGCCACAGCACCCCAGCCATTGCGAATACTCCTACTTGGTGGACCAGGAACAGGAAAGTCATTCTTTGCAAACGAATTGTTGCAACGTGTATCTCTTCGTCATCCGTTGTATTGCATCGCATTTGCAGCACCAACTGGCGTAGCAGCATCACATCTGCCCTCTGCCAGCACCATTCACTCTCTGTTGGCCATTCCGGCTGTTGACAATGGCAACTCACGTATACACGCCAAGAGCATAGTGCAGGAAAGCTGAATGATGCTAGGCGCGAGCTGGAAGGTGTGCAACTGTTGGTTACTGACAAAGTCTCTATGATTACGCCGCAGCTGTTACTTGACATTGATTCACGACTGCGTCAACTTATGCAATGCAGAAACAACGTCTTTGGTGGTTCGGGAATCATTTTCATGGGTGATATGCATCAGCTGCCTGCTGTAGGTGGTTCTTTGTGTGCAGCAGCGTGTGACAACGCAAGCCCTGCAGGCGCACTCTTTCGTCAGTTCCAGCAGACCAGATTCACACAGCAGATGCGTGCAAATGAAGACATGCAGCACATTGCGGCGCTGGAACAACTTTCCAACATGATATTGTTGAACCCAGTCACGGAAGAGTTTGTAAGGCAGTTGCCTGTGTTAACACGCGCCAACGTTGCTGCAGACCCAACGTGGATTGACACACCAATTGGCGTCACGAACAACTATGAAAGAGACACCATCAACACAGAGCAGGTGGTTTGGTTTGCACAATGTGGAGGTGTTCCTGTGATTTGTTTTTGACTACTGCTCACCAACACTGCTCAACAGCTAGTAGAACAATGCTGTGGACTGATGGAAAGATGCTATGACCAATTCTTGTCAAAGCTGTATGGTTACTTTGCTGAAGGAGCACCTGCGACACTTACCAAGAACCTGGCACCAAACAAAGGTCTGGCAAACGGCACAACAGTTGTACTACATGGATTGACCCTGTCATGCAACAGCAATTGGGAGCTTGTTCAAAACGCCTTGCCTGGCAAGGTTGTCTCTCTCTCTGCGCCACCTCTGGCTGTACATGTACGTGTTGATTGTCGTCATGGACCAGTACCAGCGCACTCAGCAGGAGTGTCAATGTTCATTCCAGAAGAGTCAATCATTCCTGGCGCACCAGTTGTTCTGCTTGTGAAGAAGGCGCACCAGAAATTGTTTGTGCAGCTGAATGGTGTGCAAATCAAGTTTGAGTCATTTGCATATGAGCTGGCATTTGCGGTTACGTACTACAAGCTGCAAGGAAGCACGCTTCCAAAGGTGATACTGGATCTGAATAATCATCCAAACAAACCGCTCGATTTGTCAAGTCTGTACATTGGTCTGTCCCACGTGCGTCGGGCATCTGATATTTGAGTGCATCCATTCCAATCAATTGGAGGGATGTTTAATCATCTAACATTGCTAACGTACAATCCTGCTGTGCGCCGCTGGTGGGTGCGATTTGTGGATCCGACAATTCCGCTTCCACTGCAGCCAGAGCCACAGCAGCGGCAAGGTGCGGCAGGCAGTCGCCCGCAGCAACAGCAACAACAGCCAAGGGCCACGGGTTGTTCAACCGCTACCAATGGGACTGATCGACAGGAGCTTGAGCAGACACACAAAATTGAACAAAGAGCATGGCTTTCTTGTTGTACTCGTGCCAAATGCGCAGCTGTACAAGATGCATCAAAACACACAAGAGTTGATTCTTGGAGACCTCAAAACGTATCAGCTACACCGCCCGGCTGCTGCCAGGCCTCCTTGAGAGCAAGAAGTACTCGTTCAAATGGTTCAAATGCAAGAAGTGTCAAGAAAGTTGTACCTGGCCGCCAATGTCTTTGATGAGTTTGTTACTCTTATATCAGTTTTAGTGTAAATAAAAGAAAAGATTTACACTTGGTGCACTGCGGACACTCTACTACTAGTTCAGTTTGTATGGGTCTCTTCCAAATAGATAGGGATCAGTGTTACATCAATGATGTCTTAATTGTTCTGTTTCCCATTATTTAAAAATTTACAGAATCTTTTTTTTCACTATTCCCTGGATTTATTGCCACCCTGGCTTAGTGCCACAAAATGTCCTGAGACAGATGGTGGCACTAAATCAGGGTTGGACTGTGGATGGTTTTCTCAATAGTTTTCAATGATTCCTGGATCCTAATGAGGTCTACATCAATGGGCATTTTTTAAAATTGTATTTCAATGAAAATAAATTTCAGATGGGTGAAACAAATACCATAAACCAATGAAAAAATGGTCTTCCCTTCTTAGTGGAAGTATCAATAGGAAAACATTTCAAAGCAAAAGCCAAGAGACAAGCCAAGAAAAAAACACGTGGAAATATCTCAGAAAGAAATGCAATTTTTATTCCAATCTTGAATCACAGTGAGACCCCCACATGTGGACACCTTGAAATGCATGCCTCATTGTCAAGTGAATCATCCACTGATGGTCAAAAGCAGACTTTGGTTGATGCATGCATCCCTACAAATTGCTAATGCAGGCATGTCTGTGTTAATAATTTTGAGAGGATCAATTTGTGGCAGAACAATGTTCTGCTGCATAAAATGAGTTCTTTGTTAATGATTTGGACAATATGTTGTTAATTCATTGTTCATGATTTGTTCAGTCTGTGTTAATAATTTGCATACTGTGGTGATAATTTGCTTAGTCTATGTTGATAATTTGTTTAGTCTGTGTTAATAATTTGGAATTACTGTATTAACCCTTGGGCATTGGAGGGTCCTTTGTCAGTGTGTGGTGGAGTTGGGACTTTTCCTGGGGGCAGTGCATTTCAGTTTGACCCAAGGTCACTGAAATGTGCCCAGGTTGAGAAAGGCCTTAGTTGGGGAAATTCTGGGAGGAAAATTTTCTATTGTTCTCAGGATTTCCTCATGTAATCCCTATGCTAGGGAAGCAGGGAAAAATGCCACTCAGTGACGGATTTTTTTTCTTTTTTATTCAAAATTTTCTGCAGGATTAGTAACACATAGGACTTTTTCCTAACTTCTAGGCTTTGGTACAAAAGTAGGTTTTTTTTATTTGCAATGCCCAGTGGCACAAAATTTTGCAAATATTTTCAAACTTGGCTGCACAAGGGTCTATATGAGGAGAATAATGAGAGAAGAAAATTATGTGCAGACAAGAAAATGCTGGAGGACCACCTGAACCTGACGCCACCACCTGCCAATCTGTTGCATGAAGCTTTGGCACAAGATTTTGAATTTCCAATTTGCAATTGGGATGGAGTGCTTTGTCTGAACAATGTTCTCCAAATGGACAATTCAAACAACCTATTAAGCAAAAAGTACAGTATGCTACACTAAAAGGAAGACATTTTCCTTTCTCATTAAACACAATAAATTTTCAGGTGTCTTACTTCTTCCGGATTGTCCAGAAATCTTGTGGAAATCTGCAAGTTACAGAGTATGCAAGCAACCAACTGGTTCCAAAATATGAAGCCAAAATATTCACACAGAAAATGGGAGACAAAAAATCTTGAGGTTGTTGTTGGTGATCTCCTATTTACTGATGAGAATGTTGAAAAATACTTCACACATGACTTAATTATACTTTTTATTCATTACATTTATATACTCACTTTAAAGATGCCAACAACAATTTGTACTGGCAGACTGAGCTGACTGACCAAATAAACCAACCAAAGACTAACTTGATCTCAAGGCTGAAGCAGAAGATGTGTACAAACTGAACCAAAGTGAGTAACTTGTGAATACCTTAATTTATCAATCCAAAATTGCCCATTGTCATTTCATGCATGTGTCATGACTTACTTACAGGTGAGGCACAGTAATTTGTGGAATGCACATTGCTGAGGAATTGAAAGTTGCACAATATTATGGCCTATGTTGACAAGTGGGGAAGGTTCTTCAGCTACAGGCACAGAAAGGGGAAGTACAACACCAAAAAACAATTGCAGAATCAGCTGTATGACTAGGAAGAGGAAGAATTTGAAGGTGACATTACATACACAACAGAAACAAATGAAGCAATGTTGTCAGTGTGCAGCCTTACTCAGAAACACCAACTACATTGACTTGAATTGTTCTTCATCTTCCACCTCATTGCACTTGATGCCAGACGAATGATGGACTATAGGATTGGTAACATTCAGTGAAGTGGATGCATAGGTGAGCCTTTTAAACTTTGGGTATTTCTTTCAGGACATAATTTGTATTTGAACAAACTTGTAATTCATCTATGTGTGTGTCTTAACTTTTTGTTGTGTTTCTACCTGATTGTCTGCAAAGGAACCGCAAATCCCATTAGAGATGTGCTTTCTGTTCTGCAGGAGTATACCCTAGCAATAAGTATGATGATAGTGGACAACCTAAAAGCCACCTCCTGTAAAGACCCCTGGAAGTTGCCTCAACATCCTCAAGTGAGGCTTGCAATGATTCTGAAGATGCTGTCGCAGACCAAAGCAACGCAGCTCCAGCATCCAGTGGAAACCAGACCCCAAAAACATGTTGGTTCTGGAGGCCAGTGAGCCTAGCAAAAATCCCATTTTTGCAAGACTCACTGAGCCTCACTCAAGGACAAGAAATGGTTTTCACTTCTTCAATTTTCCTTTATTGGCCAATCCTGAGCCAGGAAGAAATCACCTGATTTCTTCCTGACCCAGTCCAAGCACCTGGGTATAAAAACCCTCATTCCTCTTTGAGAGAAGAAGTCCAGAAGTCATAACCCAGTGTTGAAGTGCCTTTTAACCTAAATTAAATTAATCAATCATTATTCTGAGCTAACCAACCAATTTAACCACTGACATTATATTGAATTAGCAGCCAATTGATGAACTGGGCAATGAGAAGGAACTCCTCTGAAGAAGAGCTTGAGTTCTTATTCAAAACTTGCATTCTGATGGCTGCACAATTCAATTCCTTTGTCTGGGATCCAATGGACCCATGAGAGATGCTTTTACTACAACAACAAAAATGTACGAAAACAGCAGTGATTGTAAGTGTTCTTCTTGTGGAATGAGTTATTCTCTTATTTCTGGGCAACAGTTTATTTTCTTTTCCTTCATTTCTGTTCCTTTTGTGCAGCACAAGTGAGTGTACAAACACCTATGAGAGAACATAATCAAATTGATGTTCAAATTAGGAGTATTAATGAGGTTCTAACAGCACCAAGTACATCTTACAATAACACCTTACCTGTGGTGAGGTCCCTGGATTCTTATGGCTTAGATGTGTTCAAGCTTCTTAACCATGCACGCAGTGTAATTGATGAAGGTGAGCTACATAACTTTGCTTTGAATATTTTTCAACATATTTTGTTCATTGTGGATGAAATGCAGACTCAACCATGCTCAAACCATGTATATTCTGAACATTGTTGCATCAACATTTCCTCAAAAATGAATGAGGAATGTATATTTTTGATATTATTGAGTCTATAGATTTCTTCTATGTGTCTAAGCAATGTTAATGTTAAAATAAGGAAACTTGCATACATTTCAGGTCATGTGCATGAGGAATGTACTTAGAGTGCTTCTTTTGCAGAGGGAATACATTTCCTGTCCTCCTTTGTCTTCATCTGTGTTCCAAATTCAAAAAACCCATACTTCAAACAACACACTGGTCAAATCATCAGAATAAATAATACTTGAGAAACTAGTTAATTTATTTGAATGTAATATGCAATAACTGTGGCCATCTTATATATAGACTCATTATGTCAACAATGGTGAATATTGTATAAAATTGTTCAACATTGTTAAAATCTGTTCAACATCGTTTTCCATGTATTTTCTGAACATTGTTGAATAAACATAAACAATAAACATGCAATGCATATTTTTAAAATGATTTGAGCGTTGATTCCAATATAATGAAACATGTGTACATTTCAGGTCATCTGCAGGAGGAACCTAGGGTGCTTCTTTTGCAGAAAAAATACATTTCTGGTCCTTCTTCATCTTCCACTGTGTTCCACATTGAAACAACCCCCACTTTGAACAACATGCTGGTTGAATCATCAGAGGAAATATACTTGAGGAACTAGGTAATTTATTTGAATGTAATGTGCAATAACTGTGGCTATCTGTGTATATATATTCATTATACTACTGATCATAGGTAGCAGGAGTGACAACTTAGTGCAAGATCTTGAATATTTGCCTGGAAGCAGTTTCTGTGATGGAATTGCTACCCCAGATCTGAATTATGGGGCAAGTGATGGCAATAGATTGATCACCAGAGCAAGTCAGTGTGGTACATTGATCTTGAGTAATTCTTTTCCCATGTTTCATGAACTTTTTGTCAACATTTGTACAGTGACCCCCCACCTAACAGACTTAATTGGTGCAATGGATTAGTCCTTTGGGCAAAAAGTCTGTTGGCCAAGTTCAATTTTGTCATAGGTTTACATGTTAAAAATCTTCAATGTGGATTTAGTTTAAAAATTTCACAGGAAAAATGGGGAAAACTTAGAAACACAGTCATTCTTGAATTGAATCAGACCTAAGTTTTGTACAATTTCAAAACAGGAAAGAAGAACACCCATAATTCTTTACTCAGTCATCAAACAAGTGAAAAAATGAAACAACACACTGATTTTCAGAGTCACTGTTGTCATGAATTTTGAAAAAGTTTTGTGCACCAGATGGCCAAGCTTGGGCAACTGATGGCCCAGCACTATTAGTGTCATTTAGGTGAAAAAAGTCTGTTAGGCAAGTTCAATTTCCCCATAGGTTTACATGTTGNTTGAAAAAGTTTTGTGCACCAGATGGCCAAGCTTGGGCAACTGATGGCCCAGCACTATTAGTGTCATTTAGGTGAAAAAAGTCTGTTAGGCAAGTTCAATTTCCCCATAGGTTTACATGTTGAAAATCTTCAATGTGGTTTTAGTTCAAGGTTTCTAAAAGGAGAGGCCAGAGATTTCTACCAGATGGGAAACACAGAGTTTTCACCATTTGAGAAATGTGAAGTTCTTGCAAGAAAGGATATTAGAAGTTTCAAGGAGACACACCTTAAGTTTCTACAAGGAAGGGATATGTGAAGTTTCTACAAGAAGAGATAAGTGAAGTTTCTACCAGAAGAGAGACCAGAAGTTTCTACAAGAAGAGATATGCAAAGTTTCTACCAGAAGAGAGACCAGAAGTTTCTACAGCAAGAAGGGATATTAAGTGTCTACAAGAAGGGATTTGTGAAGTTCTTACACAAAGGGGCATGTGTAATTTCTACCAACAGAGATATGCTGAGCAGATTCTACCAGAAGATAAGACTGAAGTTTCTACAAAATGGCATATCAAGTTTCTACAAAAAAGGATGACTTGTGAAGTTTTTAACAGAAACTTAAAAAAAGGGATGAAATTAGAAAAATGATGAAGTTAGAAAAAGGGGATTTTTATTTATTATTGTTACTGGCCTTGATCCAGCACTCTGGCCAGGGATCAGGCAATTTTTAGAGGCCTGGGATTGGCTATGAATAACTATGAATAAAAAACCTGACTATGATGAATAAAAAATTGACTGCCTATGAATAAAAAGTAAATTATGCATCACTAGTGCAAGGGTTCCTGAAAATGAGAGCAGTTGCTGTAGAAATCTGTGTGCATAAGTCATTTGAAAGCATGGGAGCAGAGAGTGTGCAAATTCCAGTGGGACAGCTAGAAGTTGCCAACTGGAGGCTTCCCCTCTGTACATGACACATTTGGAGCTCTAAGTAGTCTAAGAATGAGACTGAAAATTCTGAAAGCTTCCAGAAATACTGTGAATAACTAACTTAGTGTATTTTGTTTGTAGAATGAAAGCATTAAGAAAATAATCTGTAGGAGTTTCTTAGAAAGAAATTGTAAAAGTTCATCATAAAACTTACTGTAAGATGGGCAAAGTTTGCTAGATATTTTTAAAGCTAAGGCAATTTTCTTGGGATGGTCTTTGGGCCAGATCTGGCCCGCATGCCTCATCTTGGGCACCCCTGATTCAGATTCAGGTTTACTTTATTTTTGAAATACTGCATTTCAATTTTTTGTCTTTAAGACTGGGTGCTCGTCTCAATCAAAAATACATTTATATCGAAATTTTCGGCTGTCATTTGCAGGTGCGCGTCTTACTTGAGGGTGCTATATAGTTACTGGAGTAAATACAGGTTGTGTTCTTCAACAAGTGAATCAACTTCTATTATTGCCATCACTTCATTGTATCCTTGCGTCAATTAAAAAGAAATATCAGTTGGATCCTCGTGGGAGAATTTCAGCGACGTTAGCATTCCGGTGAACTTGGTGAAACTGGACATGGGTCGTGATCTCGTGAATCACATCTGGTATGAGGGAAGCTCTTCCACATAATTGAAGCTGAAGAGTAATGAAGCCATTCCGCAGTTGGAAACCCCTTCTCGTTGCCACAGGGCTGTGAATTATTTCGGCTTCCTTCCAGATGAGTTCAGAGGAAGTCATTCCTTGTCCGTTCCACCAACCGCGTCTGTGTGTCAACAACCATCGCGTGGGGCGTAAATGGAGGTGTGTGCAACCAATGTACTGAACAGCAAAGTCAGTTCAAATGAGTGGTTTCTTTGTAGGTATAGATACAGATTTAAAACTGGATTCGCAACGGTTTCAATATTCTCTTGGCTCAATCAGTGCTCCAGATTTTCAACTCCAGTACCAACATTTAATTTCCGTGTAGATGTCGTCTGATTTCAACAAGTTATGCGAGGTCTGAATTAGATTGAATTACAGTGGGACACATTATCGTAGCGGGCTTATCAACGGTTAATAAATAACTAATTGAAGGAAAACGCAGTCGCAGAAGTTGGACTCCGCTCAAGGCGACATCTACGAGCAGACGAATGACTTAATTCTTCCCTGAGTTCCAGGCACTGGTTGAGAATGTGAATTTATAGATGCCGCTGGTGCGTACGATGTTCGTCGACCCCGTTAAAAAAAAAAAAACAAGTACAAATCCTTCTTCGAACTAGAGAGAATAATATGTGAAATAATATTGATTGTAGAAGTAGGATATATTTTAAATTCACGCGAATCTCAAAAGAAAACCACTCATTTGAACTTACTTGGTTTCGGACGCATTTTCGTCCGACGACGCAGTACCTGAGGCAGCCTCCCACACTTCAGTGGGGCTCACAGTCGGCATTTCCTCGCCAGTGACATCCTTGTAAATTTCAGCGGGTGTAGGCACACCTGGTGGCACTACAGACCGCTGCGCAGCCAGAACACCCGCGTAGAATATCAGACCAGGTATCGTCAGCTGAAACATGCATCGAAGGCAGGACGCCATCTTCGCGAATATTGTTCTCGCTCTTGCTTGCCACCGAGCTGTGCTGCATTGAGTAAATTTTTCATTAATTAATTAAAAGAATAACTGTAATGGAGAGTAAATGATTAATTCCGGGAAGTAGGATACGCGTATCCCCGCCTGAAGTCAAGGTCACCGCGGTATGGGATGCCAAGTCCTTGTCGGCCATTTCCTGAGCCCTTCGCCGACCTCAACAGGGTTTTTTCTTCTTCTTCTTCTTTCATCTTGCTTATATGCGAAGATGTTTCTGGAAGAGCTATAAAATGTGATGATGATGATGATATAGAATAAGGTTTAATGAATAAGTCCTCGGCCAGTGTAACCTACAACTTCCTTCGTCAAAAGTCAAGACTCGAATGACAATCCGCGGAGATCATCTCTCACACGCGTCTCCCCCGCGATGATGATAATGATCTGCATCCTGGCAACGCCGGGTGGAAAATCTGGTCGGTCGCTGTTAGCTTCGAACTACTGTAGTAGAATAGGTGTCCCTCATGAGTATCCCTTAATTACTATAGTTTTAAGTAGCCTGGAAATCCTGCGGTGCTTCATGGGAACTTGGGAAGGCATTGTTCGGATGAAATTCAATTCACATTCGCCAGTCAGGTTCGATCATTTCAAGGTTCACGATAAACTTGAGACCGTGACAGGTTTTCCTGCGGTTTTCACTTTCTGGGATTAATCATTGCTTTTATGACATATAAAATCGGTACTGAGATGCCTGAGCATTAGTCGTTTCTGCTTAGTCTTTTCAAAATGATTGTGGGACTGGCGAAATTTCTGGGCATGTTCGCTCTGGGGTTCTACGCGGGAGCAGCAGCGAATCAAAACTACGCCGGGAAGGTGCCCAAGGTCCTGTCCCCGGTTGATTACGCTGAAAAGATGCGCAAGTTTCTCGACGGCAAGTGACTCCATGAAGGATGATTCAGTTTCCAAGTCTATTTATCCTCCTGTCAGGTTATTCCAGTCTTGGGGTAATCAATAATTTATTCAGTTGAATCACTGAACGATCTTCCTATTCGCGTGTTTTTGTGACTCGGAATGGATGAGCTATTTCGGCGGCGTTTCTTTTATTTCTCCTGACTTTTTCTTCTGTCGCGGGGAAAAGCACATGTGTTAAATTTCATGGCTGTATACTCACGCGGGAACTATTGAACATTTTTGATATGGTACTTTATCTAAGTACCAGAATTTGTGAAGCAAGGGAAATTATTTTCTGGAAGCATTTTTAAAAATCTGAGCCCATTTTCATTGCACGTTTAGCGGATGGCCTCGAAATGGCTGAATGCGTTCCTGTTCCAGCGAACGTTTTCCGAGAATAGATTTTACAAGTACAAATTGCAGCAGTTTGCGATGAATTTGAACAACGCAATTGCAAACTACTACGTTAAGTCTGTCGGAAATGTTTCTTGCAAAGTTTCTTTTATTTCAAGAAATGAATGTTCGCATGCACTGTAGATTTGCACGGTTCGTTTCAGTGCATTACTCATATTTTGGTTGCTGAATCCCCCTCAAATTGAAAAGTGTCAGAGGCGACCTAATTTCTACCTGTGTATTTGTGCTTTTCCTGTGATCATGGAGGGCCTGGAAGATGGGGGGTTGAAATTGTGTATAACAGATGACTTTGTAGGCAATGCAATTCAGGCACTGAGTGTCCCTCCTAACCCACACTTCAGAGACATGTAAGCATAAAAACATTTTTTGAAGCATCAATGCAAACAAATACTGTAACTAATTTCTACTCAGCCAAATGATGATATGAGCAGGAAAACCTCATCACACAAAATAACAGCATCACAAGGAATTTGAAGACATTTCAATACATGAACAAAAATTGAAAAGGGCTTCAGGATTTTTGACTAAGAAAATACATAATATTTATTGTTTTACACCCTGTAAATACTGAAATACGGCACAGTTTCCATCCAATGATAGGTTGAAAGTTTAGAACTTGCACATCAATATTGGTGGTGATGCAGAATATCCTTCACCTCCACTTCTTTCAGTAAGATCATTGAACTTTGGATGCCTAGCCAAGAAGTTCTGTTAGACTAAACAAAGATTCAACATGATTCAATACCATTTTTGGTTTTGCTGAAGTACCACATACAAGGGTTCTAACAAAAGTTCTTGGAATGAAAATGAAAATGGCGTCTGATCGAGCTGCAAAAAATTATTCTATAGGGCAAACATATTCTCTGGCACAAAAAAAATCAGCCCTGTATGACAATTTTTTCAATGTTTTGCAAAATTCACCCTGGCAGAGTTTTGCTATACACTCAACAGATGAGGCACCCTTCCCGCAGTTTTTTTTTATCTTTTGTGGCCCAGCTTTCCCCTCAGCATTTTTAAAATCAACTTGGCATTCTTTCTAAGGGTTGCCTCCAGGTCATCCAAGGCAATTCCGCCATTTTCATTGACAGCTGCCTTCACAGCCGCCACATCGGGGCTAATGTGGCGGTTCTGAACCAATGTGGAACTAGAACCCATAGAGTAGAACCTAAGTTTTTACTCTAGCTTGACTTTGTTCAGAAAATATATGATTGGAACCCATTCTTTAAATGACTCAATTTCAAAACCAAAATCTTTCCAATGTTGGGATGAACTGTATCACTGGATGTGCGACCTTCTTCAATCAATCATGAAGAAAGATCCGGAGATAGTTAATTTTAAATCCCTTTACTGGCAACTACGATGCTAAAACGGTCGCCTTGTTGTTTAGTGTTTCCGTTCTACAGTGTTTCTGAATCAGACTAGACTATAATTGACGACGCATCTTCACGACTTGCGTTCATAAATCCCATGATTCATACGCTAGAAAGGCAAAGGCTTGATTTTTTTAGAATATTTTCAGGCATCTTCAAGAAATTTCCGAGTGCAAAACCCAGACAAAAGCGATAGTGAGGAAATGCCGCATAGACTTGCTTGGCATCCCAAAAATTCCTTCCAAAACCAAAACAGGGCAGATGACCATTCAAAAGGCCACTGAAAGATACTTCCGCTGAATACTGAACAGTTCTATTGTCTAAATCGCCGTAAGTCATGAGTTGTCCAATTAACATCATCATCAATGGACTCCATCACATTTACGCTCAGTTATATGTCACCCTGGGGGTAAACGTCTGCGGAGCTGTACCCCTGTAAATAAAAAGTTGTTTTTTTAGTAATTTTTCTGGGTTGTACTCCTGTGACTGAGTTGGACCCCTGTATCGTCCTTAAAATTCCAAAATAAATTTTAGGAAAATTCATTTTTATAAGGCTTAATTGGAAGAAACAGATGTTTCCAACCAAAGATCTATGCATGAAAAATTCTTTGGTACTTTTTCCATCCATTCAGCTAATTTAAAAAATGCCCTGTAGCACAGAGGGACTTCCTTCTAGCTCTCTTTGTGACGTGGATGTTATTTTTCCAGATGCCAACTTTTCAATTTACTGTACATAGGTACACTATTCAATGTTCCAAATATTCTTATTGGTTTGAAAAGACATTCATTGAATCAAATTCAAGTGGCAAAATTTTTTTTAATGAAATTCTGAAGAATATTTCTCCCACAAAACACCAATAAAAAATTATACAATGAAAGTCTATTGGAAAACAAGATTTGACTTGGGGACAATCCAACATAGGGACACTCTTGATGCACCAATTATGTCTGCATCTGGGGGTCTCACTGTAGTTATGTACACTGTACAGCTTCTGTAGAACCAGCGGCTTAACTCATAATTCCCATAGATGATGTCAAAGAATCACAGATTTGGCATGCTCACCAAACTTGATGTTCTGCTATGTTCATGGCATTCTGGTGAGAATCACCAGTCATCCTATTTGTCTTGGTGAATACGGACAGACGAGGGATTTGTTCCGGCTCCTTAAATGCTTTCTGAGAAAATATGCTTCCACTCATGAACTCTGATTCCATGATGCTCTTCTGGTCAACAAACGCTGGAAAATTATTTCCCAGATAACTGTCACCAAAGTAGAGTGAATTCGCTTTTGTAAATTTTTCTTTTGACAAAGATGCAAAATTGCCAACAGGTTCACATTTTTCAAGGAGTCAAATGCCCTCAAGAAATTCCTGCGGGAAACTTTACTGCATTGCCTCATAATGTGGCAACAGTTCTTCTTATTTTACTTTCTTTGGCTTGGATTCCAAGGATATTACATCAGCTATTGCGTTCGGAACCGGCGCGGGAAAACTGTCCTTTCGCCTGTTGTGAAACCCGTTCGGTGCTCTTTCGTGGTCCAACGACAGCAGTTAACGCCTTCACCGTGTAGGCCTAGCAGTCACAGTGGGTCGACGTTATAGGCTCCGTTCACGGACGAATACTTAACTGTTTGGTACTAGGCTTAAAATTTATTTCAGTGAACTCATCATTTTGACTCTAAATGATTGTGAATTTTCATCTCAATAATGTAGGGAATTTCAGTGCTCTCTCATTAAGTTGTTTGTGAGGATACAATTCATGAATTATCCGTCATTCCATATATTTTCATCACTTGAGGAGAATTTTTTTTTCAATTTCGAAATTTGAGCAGGATTGCACAGCAATTTTTGGACAGATTTTCAAAGAAAAAAGTGGAAGCCTTAATTCTGTAAGAAGATCAAATAGGATAACTTCTACAGTTTTTCATGGGCTTGGCACAAAATATCAAATTTCATGTTATTCTCGTGAACTATATATAGTACTGTATATATGCAACCTAAATTTTGAAAACTGAATCAGGAACTGCAGTCCTGTACTCAAAACTGTTACCTGTGGCAAAGTCCGATTTATTTTTGCCTCATCATGGGTTCTGAATACTGTGTCTATATGAACTGCATATCATCGGTACGAAATGTAAATAGACCTTCAAGAACCTATATTATAATTTTAAGACTTTAATCATTAAAGTTGTGAACCACGTATAAGTCATAAGTACTAGAGAACTTCCTTTTCTCTTTTTATGGAATATGTTTGAGCTAATCTGTGAAATGTTTCAGATGTGTTTAAAATTTGCCAAATGACTCCATTGGAGCTGTAACAAAAACAATCAAACCTTTGCTAGTACATGGACTCATCATTATACCTTGAATAAAGAAAAACTTGACCCAATTATGAGCCAACTGGCAATTGGAACACAGGTTCAATATTTTCTTGATTGAAGACTTTGAAAGTGTTCTGGATTTCCAAAAACATTTGTTCACCAGAAAACCAGAGAGGGAACCAATGAAAGTTTCCTCCTCAATCAAAGCTGAAAATAATTTGAATTCAAGAGTCAACAGTCTGTCGTAAACTCTCTTGGACAATTATCTCTTTTCTTTTTATTCTTTTTGATTTGTGTGCACAAATATGTGTTACTCCTGTGAGTTATTCAAATCTGTTCTGTGCAATGTTTGACGGATAAGAAACATAAGTTGAGTCGGTTTCGAGTATTATATCTACTAACTTTTTGAACCTTGTATATAAGTTCCTTTGACAAACTTATACTCAAGACCCTGAAGTTTTCCGACTAACGGACGTAAATTATTTACTTTATTTTGTGATCATTGATCACAACTTTGTTCCTAATCTCAGAGATTTTGTCTATCAGCACATAATTGGTTTAAAAATGCTTTGCTTAACAGGCGTTTCATGCACTGTACAAAAGTTTCAAACACTTCAAATCAAGAAAACCGTAAATTTCTTTTTGTGATTTTTTTTCAGCCAGGAAGTGAGTGGAAATCATTCTACACAAAATATGTGGATTAGAACCAATAGGTGACTGAAAGCTGATGGAAAGTGGCACTTTGTGGCATTATGTGGATCTTGTTCAACATGAAGGGATTTGGGATGCACACACAAGTGAGTGCATGATCTTATACTGAAAAATAACCTATAGGTAGAAAATGAATAAAAACATACTTGCAAGTATTGCAGTGAGTACTGTATAACACTTGTACTGTAGTGATGGACATTCATGTATACACTGTGCAGCACTTCATGTGTCAAAGTCAGTGTTTTCAATTGAATGTGATGCACTATATGCATGAAATCTAAAACCTAATGATTATTCAAAAGTTCTCATCTTTCTTTCAGGAAAAATGCCTATTCTTTGTATTCAACTCAGCCAAAGCTCATAATATAGATGATTGAAAAACTTGGAACATATATTCAAGGAAACTGTTTGAATATGAGTTCTGGGACTTCAAAAGGCTGATTGCCTGCATTTCTATTTACTTTATTTTGTGATCATTGATCACAACTTTGTTCCTAATCTCAGAGATTTTGTCTATCAGCACATGATTGGTTTAAAAATGCTTTGCTTTACTGGCATTTCATGCACTGTACAAAAGTTTCAAACACTTCAACTCAAGAAAACCGTAAATTTCTTTGTGTGAATTTTTTTCAGCCAGGAAGTGAGTGGAAATCATTCTACACAAAATATGTGGATTAGAACCAATAGGTGACTGAAAGCTGAGGGAAAGTGGCACTTTGTGGCATTATGTGGATCTTTTTCAACATGAAGGGATTTGGGATGCACACACAAGTGAGTGCATGATCTTATACTGAAAAATAACCTATAGGTAGAAAATGAATAAAAACATAATTGCAAGTATTGCAGTGAGTACTGTATAACACTTGTACTGTAGTGATGGATGAAGTACATATGTGACACGTCGTGAAGTACACAGTTTCAGTCACAAAAGTTAACTTACACTACGTGATATACGTACTTTAGATTTTGGATTACTAATAAGTTTTCAAGAGTAGAAAGAAAGTCCTTTTAATACAGAATTGTTTGTATAGAAGAATATAGGTTCACAGGTTTTTCCAGTTTACTGCTTTCCTCCCTAGTTTTGTGGGGGAGATAAGATCATTCATTCCTGGCTCATCATGTCTGAAGAAAATAGTACAAACTTATTGTCAATGACATATTGTTCAAATGCTCAGCATTCAGTTGCAATATTACTGGCAAGTACACTATTTCATGAGATAAAAAAATGGGCATTCTCAAAGGCATGGCAAACATGTTTGCTAGACATTTTTCAATTACGTACCATACTTGCAATTTTTTCAAATGGAGCAGGAAATGTTACACAAGTTTACTGCCACTTGTTGGAAAAATATGATTGCAGTAAAGTGCAGTACAGACACTATTGATTTCAAATGAATGCACCCTTGATCGGCTTTTGCAATATGCATTCCTTATCATTCATTAGGTGGTATACCACAGATACATCCTACATGGAAATCCAATTAGCAACTGATGAGAAACTGTAGGTTCCCAATATTTAAGAAAATTGGTTCAAGCATTTGAAGAAAATTTAGCCTTAAAGGCTCATGTTGGGCATGCATGACGTATATTAATTAATAAATAAAAAGTACTGTACATTGCATAATTCTTGAAAATGATCTCTCCCCTCAAAATTGCAGTGCCAGGTACTTCTGTGCACCAAAGCATCTTTGAATTCTGGACCTATTCAAGGTTTAGTTGAGTTCAGTTATTATTCAATTTATTTCAGTAGTAAAAAGAGTTTGCTGAGTCATTTAATCAATTATTTATGCGCAATACACTCAAGTCTATGAACTTAGGAATTCCTACAAGGAATTTGTGGTCATGTCCCCAACTGATTACTGTGTTTTAAATTGCTTGACACCACCTTATATTGAAGTGACAATCTGTGCCAAATGTAAATTGGTAGCAGAGCATTTCTAAGATTACCATTAAAAAAATAAACCCTACTTTCTGTTTTCTTTTCATTCAGTATTTGTGCCTCTCGATAATGGTTTGTAGAATGGGTATCAAGTGCAAGGCTGCTTCTCATCAACCAGGTATAAACCAGGTTCAAATGTCTTACTTCCACCTCCTATAAAAGTTATGCATTATGGTCAATGTATAAATGATCCATCTATTCCTGTTGTTTCTCAAAGGCAATCTTCCACTGCCTTTCCTCTGCAAGCTTCTGCTTTGGTTCACCAGCCTTCTACTTCTCTTCAGTATATCATTTTAACAAATTGGAAACATTTGATGATCACTCTTCTGTTCAATCAAATCCAACTTCTAGTACTCTTCCTAATCCCAATGACTTGGTCCCTAAAATTCCACAATGTACCCACTCAATTACTCTTAATGTGTGGTGCTTGCAGTCTTGCTGCTGGTGATAGTGGTCTTTCACAGTCTGATCTTTCTGCATGCGGTGACAATCTGTCCCCAATAGCTCAGACACAAACCAATCCTCTAGTTTTCTGTTGAAACATTCAAATTGAGAATGTGACATCTTGGATTTAACCAAAATCATTTTTAATTTTCATTACAAAATTGTCTTAAAAATCCTCTACCAGCATGGATGGATTCAGGTTTTAACTGTTGCATTGGAGTAGATTTATAAATGAAAATTTACTGTTTTTCTAATTGATCTCAATTCCTCCTCACATAGGTTCTTCTGCTGAGTCTCCTAGGGACCCTCCAGTTGATTCAGGGGGATTATCGCTCAGCCAGCGAATCCGAATCTCAGGAATCCCAAGAACAAGGCCCACGGAACCCAGACCATGCATACAATCCAAAACCTGCAACCCATTATCCACAAGGGGCACCAAACCCAGTTTCCGGGGGCAGAACTGCTAATGACATTGCCAAATATCCTCGTGTTGTCGCCGGCAGTGGCAGGGAAATCAAGCTGGAAGAAGTGGTCAGCGGAGATGTGAAACAAACAGGAACTTTTGGCGGACAAAACTTCAAAATATTTGAATTTGAAGGCCAGCAGGTGAGAGAGAAAATTTGCACCCAAAGAATTCCCAAAATATTACACGCATGTACAGTTTAGTATTGTTGTTTGTAAATCTTTGTGTATCTAGTTTCAATTCATCAAATTATTGTGTACCAAGTTTGCTTGTATACCCACAGATGGGAGATCCAAAAAGTGATTGTGCAGTAGATAAAAATGGCAAAAT
Source organism: Notodromas monacha (assembly GCA_905338405.1). NCBI lineage: Eukaryota > Metazoa > Arthropoda > Ostracoda > Podocopida > Cyprididae > Notodromas > Notodromas monacha. The sequence goes on from CAJPEX010001782.1 coordinate 28,001, forward strand.
TTCTGTACCATATCATTTTTACCAAATTGATGGACATTCCCTCTGAATGAATCCATGCATTTAGGTGTTGAAGAATTCCTTTTTGAACATTACCACATTTTGTAAAAAGCCTAAATTTTTTCCAAAATTGGTTGGCATGTTTTAGAACATGTTCATGGTAAAACTGACTGTACTTCATCCTTGGCTAAATAAAAAATTACCTCCTTTACTTTTCTTCAACACATCTAAAACAGAGCATCTCTGAGGCATATAAAGATTGTCATCCTTGATTTTAGAACATCCTAATACATGGTAACAATACCTTGAACACATTGCAGTATTTCTTCAACATATTTTCACAATGCATGGATAGCCACCAAGTTGCTCAATGGTGTCTGGTCACCACTCACTCACCTTTTGACTGTCCAAGTTTCATTTATGATTATGTGTGGTCATGCACCTTTCACTGCCAGGTATGCAAAATCTACAAAGGAGTGTCCCAACACTTCTTTTGTATTCATTGCTGGTCTAGTCTCTATTGCAGAAAGCTGTACATGAAATTCAAAACTCAATTATATTAAAGAGTAGTGTCTCATTTCACATCACCCCAGCCATAAGAATTGATCACTTCTCAACTTATAGATTGTCTTCATGGATAATTTCAGAAGAAAAAATCAATTATCCCTGCAAAGAAGATGTTTAATGCATTAGTAATTGTGTTGGTAACACTTCCAACAACTTAAGATAAAAAGATCAAAATAAAACCTTGACAATTAGTATTTTCTTCACCTTGGAGTTCTTCAACAGAATTGCTGATGGTTATTGCTTGATTACCTTTGATTCACATTTAAAAAATACAGTAATTGAGTAAGCAGAATTCAAAGTTGTTCAAAAACAATCTCTCCAAGAGCAGGATATCAACATATGCCATCATTTTATATAAGTACAGTATCCTAATCATCATAATTGCAAGGGTGTCAAATTTCCACTATGACTTTAAAACCCTTGGCTGCTTGGTGTTGGTGCTTTCACATGCACATAGTTCACTCAACTAAATATGGTTTTATTTTTTTCCCTTTTTGAAAATTACTCAGATGGCAGTGTACATGTTCTCGCCCTTCTCCATCTACTTCGCCGACGAAGCCCAAGACAACGAAGTGGAAAACGAAGGCGACGACGCGTCTTCCAAAAACCAGTACCTGAGCCAGTCCAAGTACGGCCAGCAACGCGGTGCCGGTCCTTCTTTCCTCTACCAGCCCAACTTTGACAACCGGCGCCGGTTGAACCTCATTCGGCGCCTCTTACGCCGCCGCAATAAAAAGGACCCATCCTCCGATGCGTCCACTCAGATCCCCATCACTATCCCGGACTCGTCGCCAGTCTTTGTCAACGGCGACTCTCGCGAAGACACCAAAGAACTCATTGCCAAACTACTCAAATACAGCGCCAAAAAGGGCGGCAGAGACGACAGTGCGAGTGGAGAGGAGTACGGCAGTCGTTTCCGCGGGGCGCCTTCAGCAGGAGTGCTGCATCAGGCGGGTTATCCAGCAGCTGCATTCGGCGGCGGGGCGCCGAATTTGTTCCGGACGCCCACGGGTCCGCCGTCGCCGGGGGTTCTGCCTTACTTTGGATGAACACTGGACAGACCGACATCTTTTCTTTTTCTTTTTTTTTTAAACTCCAGAAGGATGTAAATTAATCATAAGACACAAATTTAAGAATGGCCGAAAATAAATGAACGACCTTCGTTTTTTCAACAAGGGTTATGAGTCCGATGTTTTCAATTTTGGGTGGCATTGAGTCAAGTGTCTTTGTGGTCTCTGCAACTATAGGCAATGACGAATGGGAAAATCCTTTGAACATTGTTCAAATTTGTTTTTTATCCGTTCATTCATCCTCAGAAAATGCTGGGCAACCTATGCCGCGGATTTTTCCTGGGAATGAACAGATGGGATTTTTCATCTAAAAAAGTTTCAAGGTTTTTTTCATTTTCTACCCTCATTTGGGGTCATCAGAGCAATTAGTTTTGTTGTCATCCTTTTCAACAATTCACACAAGAGCAGAGCATTTGCAGAATTGCCTCAAGGAAAATTTTTATCTTTTTCCTGATTTTCAACTGGAGTCTTCATTGTCTCATGCTGAGGAATCTTGATTTGCTTCCCTCATAGGAATTTCAAGTGGATGATGGGGAATCCTGCCACTACTTGTAAGTCAGGACGCCTGGAAAACAACAAATGCGAATTCCTGAAATTGGCTTCAATAGCCACCTGAATGCTCATCATGGAACCCGCCTGTATATACAAGGTTGATTTGTTATTTAATTATGGAAAACCTTATAAGGTCAAACAACAGATGATAAGTGCTGGGAAAATTATGAAAGAAAAATATCCCAATTCATAGAGCAGGTATTGGCAGGTAATGTTATTATAGATGGAAGATTGAAGAGGTTTGTCACAGAAGAAGTAATATAGAAAATTGAATATTGTAGGATGATCCTGAATTTCTTTCTGCAGATGTCATTGTGCTTGCGAAACAAGGTGTACACCGAAAGAGGATTGAAAAATCTAATGGAGATTCCAGTAATTGTTCCCTTCTGCGTTGATGTCACCCCATTAACTTTCCTGTGAATTAAAAGGCATATTGAAAAAGTATTCTCTGCCTCAAAACTAGTATTGCCAACTGGTGCTGGCACTTCACACTGATGGCCAACCAACCACCTGCCCACACAGCCATGCTCCCATCTCACTCAATGGCTCATACATCAGCACCCTAGTTGACTCAGGGGCTGCAATCAATGTTGTTCACCCCACCCTGCTGTTCAACACCCAACCTCTCCACCCTGCAATGCCATAACTCTCCACTGCTCCCTGGTCTGGACCTCTTCTTTGGGTGCTTGGGCAGACACCCCTCAGTGTCCAAGTTTGCTGCTCACAAGGCATCCATGACTTTGTCATCTCCCCCAACATTGGACCCTTTGCCATCCTTTGGTGCCCCTTCCTCCATGCCAGTTGGACCACCCTTGGCTTCAACCCACACATAAACACACCACCCTCCACCCAACTGATGTCCTCCTCCTTGACCTAACTGATGACCAGCATGCCATACAGGTTAAGAATGTACTCATGTTTCTATCTTTCTGGTGAAGATGTCGAGAGGACCTGTATGGTGGTAGGAGGTAGTGTGGTAACTGTAGAGAGGTCTGGTTCTTGGTTAGAAACACTCCCGGATAGGGACTCCATCAACCACAACTGTCACCATTCAACATGAACTTAAGGAGATGTTACACCTATGGGTTATCAAGGAATCAAGAAGCCCATGGTTGGCCCCTATTGTCATTGGCTGCAAAAGGAATGGGGACGACAATTTCTGCTTGGATTTCCTACAACCAAACAAAGTTATCATGCCTGACCCATACCTATGCCCAACGTCAATGAGCAAAGGGACTGGCTCCTTCATGCCAAGTACTTCACATCCCTCAACCTTCACAAAGGCTACTGGCATGTCCCCACATTCCCCTGGGATGGTCAAAGAAATTCAATCAGAGCTGCCCACAGCCCACTATCCTAATGAGGAGAGGAATCTGCTTAGGTTTGTTCAAAGTGTTATCCAAAAATTACAATACCAAAGAGTGTGATCAACAATGATCAGTCATCTATAACTGCTTCTTATAATTAGAGGAAAAGGGATCAGAGATTTAAATTGTTTTTTGCAACTTCCAAAGGAAACACAAAAGTTACTCCGTGAGAGTATTTCAAATTTTATTTATTATATCTTCACGCACAGTCAATACAATACAATGATACTGAGCGCAGCAGCAAGGATTTGGCATTTGGACAGATTCTGGTGCAGTCAACATAAAGCAACATAAAATGCACCTGTATATATAGCCTTGGTTTGCTGAGGTCAAAGAACACTCATAGAAAACGATTTGGATTGGGAACATCACACTTTGTTTATTCAAAGGAAGGAAGCGTGAGTGCAGTTGGGAAAGTATTCCATCAACAACTGGATTGGGAAATATAATTGCTAGCGCACCAGGCGCAGACAAGCGTAGCAGAAATACATTAGCTTAAAAGGGTTGTGCGGAAAGTGAGGGGTGTTGTGGTTGTTAATATGAACACAAAAGCTTTGAATTTTTCCTTGATGACAGAACCTTATTTAAGAGTGATGATGGAAAAAAGGAGACAAACTCTGGGATCATAGACTCCTCCATTACATGAGAAGCATTTGAAAGTTGGCACAAGAAGTGTTGAGGTTCATAGATCCACAAGAGCAGGAAAACAATCAAGAATACTAGAAGAAATATTACTCAAATTATTCTACTAATTATTGTTGTGATAACTTGTATTATTGAGAATAAAAAACAAAATTGTTCACTCACTTTACACATGTTGAAAAGAGGAGAAACAGCCTAGGGTCAGGGAATCCTCTGAAATATGAGAAGGATTGCTCAGTCACAAGAAGCAGTATGCCGGAGGACACATCCAGAAGAGCAGGAAAACAATTAAGAAAAATCTCAGTTGATGTATGTATTGCCCTAGTTGGACCCATTTGATATCATTAGCATTTGTCTTGTGTGGAATTAAATTAGCAAAATGTTCCACAAAGAAGTGAAACTTTTTGTTCCTTTTCACACATTCAACAGAAGATATTAGGGAGAAACACAATCCAGTCATTTTATCTCAAATAGTGTCTGTATCAAAGTGTCTTCAATTCTCTCTGTGCCTCAAAATTATTTGTCTCAATATGTCCCTGTCTCAAAAAGTTTCAGTCTTGATTTGTCCGAGTCACCAAAAGTTTCTGTCTCAAGTTGGCCCTGTCTTGAATGGTCTATCTTAATTTGTCCTGGATCAATGTTTTGCATGGCCCAGAGGGTTCTGGGAAATTATTTGTAATGAATCTAATGTTGGCAACTTTGAACATACAGTGAAAGTTATTTTGGCTGTTTTATCAAGTGGCATTGCATGGGTTGATGAACAAAGCACTCCAGATTAAACCTGCAACTAAAATTCACAGGGAAGTCAACATGTGAAATTTCAAAGCTGTCTCACTTTGCACAATTATTAAGAGCTGATGTGATTGTTTGGGATACAAAACCAATAGCCCATTAATATTTACTAGAGGTAATCGATTTGACACTTCAAAACCTTCCCAGAAATCAACTATCGTTTGAAGGCAAAATGACACTCTTAGTTGAAGGCTTTTGTAGAATCCCTTCTTCTGTTCACCAGGGATCTGATGCAGAAATTCTGCACTCATGCCTCACACATTCCCATCTCTAAAACCATTTTCATATCATAAAGATTGAAAATATTTGAGAATGCCAAATGATACAATTCAAGAGTGTCATGCACAAAGCCAGAGTTTTCAAATTTTCTACTCAAGATTGAAAATGGAAGACAAAATATTGTTGCAGACCCAGGAAAACTCATAGAAAGTATTCCTTGTGCATCAGAAAAGGACACTCAACAAATGCATCCAAATTAGCATCTGCCTCCTGTACTATTTGGACATGTTCAGAAGTCACGCATTGTTGACACAAACAGTAAGCGTCCCATGTGGTCATCTACCCAGAGGACGGGAAGATGAAATCAAAATGGATATGTCCATATTTCCAAGCAGTAGGATGCATCCAAGGAAGACGCGGGTATTACACGCCCTTCTAGCATCTAGAATGAACATGTTCAAAAGGTTGAGAATTGGATGCGTCCAGGCTGTGTCCAAAAAGGACTCATGTGAGGTTTATTGCATGGGCAGCAGCAATGAACTGGCACTGGCAAGGTGGAAGCATCACAAGCAAGTCAGGACATGCACAAAAGATCCCAACATGAATCAACGTCTAGACAATATTTTTTCTTTTAGCCCTGGAAGTTATCTATCAGAGACAATTTCAAAATGAATTTATCTTCATTTTTGAATCTTAAATTTCATTTACATTGAAAAGTGGGAGAGTTTAGTAAGTTCCGTGTAGTCTTCAATACAAATGTAATTTAAGATGGTTTTGAAGTTTTTACTTCAATTTAATTAAAAATTTCTTCAGAGACTAAGAGAACTTCAAGGGCTAAAAGAAAAAGGCTAAAATGAGTACAAGTCTCGAATTCCTTATACAGATTCATTTTCAGTCAGCGCACCATCTCTGGACATAGATACCCAGATATAGATTGTTAGGCGAAAGCACTCTTTCAATCCCTTCACGCACGGTCTCACACACACCTTGCACCATCAACATCACGATCCAGGATTGGCATCAGCCCCTATCCAAACCCTACCTGAAACGGTGCGTCTATGGTCAAAATACATAGAGCACTCTCTCGTTCCACAAAAACAATCTTCTACAATCTTTTGGACTTGTTCCACAATACTTTCTCCTTTTTTAGAAAGTTCGGTAGGAAAAGAAAAGAAATTGTGAAAATGTATCGCGTATTACAGTATATGAAGGAAGGGAAAGATCAGAAGTTAGAACGCACCAACAATAAAATCAGTGCAAACATCAGGACTATCCAATCGAATATCATCCTCAAACCAGTCAGGGTTACCATGGTATCTAAAACTAATTTTGTGTATCTCCGCACTTATCCAAACCCTTGCTACAGTATTTTTGCATCCCGCATTCGGTTTGCAGTAATAAAATACAAGGAATCAACCTCAGCATTTGAGTTCTCTTCATGCTTGCGCAGATTTTCCTCCATTTTCAATTCCATCTTTTTTTTTTAAATACTTCTGGCGCTCTTCTGCTGATAACCAGGGAAAGTTTCCAAAAAGTTTGAAAAAATGACATTTTACAAAGATATAAACTCACTTTCAACACTGAGATTTCTTCAGATCTGGTTTCTCTTGTTCTGCTTGGAAAGGCTTCTTGATGGATCCCTCACAGAAATTCCAACACCCATCATTATTTCCTGGGGCTGAGAACTCCTTTTCCTTCCGGATCCTGCACAACGAAAGCAAATAAGGGAATCAACTCTGAAACACCTATATAGGCAAGGGAATCAGGCATTAACCCAAATTACCAAGACTGAACGAACCTGGTTGAGTTCATGATGTACTTGAATGGGTGCAACAAACCAGCTCAACAAGTTGACAAGCTCCAAGTTTTTTCATCATGGCAAATGTTGATCTAGTGCAGCTGCAAATACAGTATTATTTTTCCCGAACTTTCCGCTCGCCGCGATGAAATGTCGCGACTTCGCGTTCATTTTCCTAGGGATTAGAAAAGCGCCAGTTCTTCACACGCTGCCACCATAACATTTCAACAGCACACATTTTAACATCTGACGCATCATTTATCTTTTGATGCTTCCTACGAAGTCCTGAAATACAAGAACGCATCATTTTATAATTAAAAAAAATTAACCACAGAGAAATGTTTTTGTCATGAAATTTCACTGTACTCTCCCAAATGATTGAGAAAATTGCGCCGAAATTAAAAAAAGAAACATGTCATTCGAAAACAATCCAGTTGTTGGCACCTCATGTTTCTCCCATTTTTATTCTCAGTAGGCCACAGCAGAACGAAGTACATTACAATTCAAACATTTCACTTCCACATTTGTCTGATGATATGCATGAAATGGATTCAAGTCCATTTCCTAATCACACTCTGACGATCACAGGCAAAAGCATAGTTTAGACATTCATTGAAAACAACATGCATAATTTTCAGCATCCCATAATTTCAAAAAATCACCAAAATATAATAGATGCTGCGGAATTCCAAGTACTGCGCTATATCAAGTTGCTTCATCATCCCATGAACAATCCTTAATTGAGCATTACAGTCTCTTTGTCAAATTAAAAAAAAAAATTATTGGCAATGAAATCTTGCATTTTGGGAAGGGATAACTTTCTGTGATTTGCGTTTGGAAGTGGCAATTTTCTCGTGCAGAAAATGCAGAGTAAAAAAAATTGCACAACAGCAAAAATTACAGTAGTCGTCAAGGCAGATTTTGACAGTGGATCATCAATTTTTCCAGAACCAACAAATGAAGAATATTTTCCATGTTATTCCAACTACATGGAATGAGTTTTGACATTCATCAATTATTCTTCTTGAAATTTTCATTTCTGGGGCAAGCCCGAAAAACATCTGCTACATGGTACAATATTTGTTGGGCAAGTCATTTCTTCCTCATTTTCCTTGCATTTTCTGGACCAGGCATTTGCTAGGCAAGGCATCACTGTACATTGTTTGTATATGATCAGCACAGCACATCAACATCAAATACTACACCTACATTGTTTGTACATGCTTGGTATAAAAACTTTCATGTTTTAGAAGTAACACTGGTGAGGTGATAGATACATTTTAAACGTTTATGGAACAATTATCATAAGTGCATAATTGTTCCCATTCATATAACTTACAATTTAGTGCCCAAAAAAATGAATTTTTTTGGCTGATGCCATCTTTGCCATTGAAAACTCTGAAATATATGGTTTTGCACATTTTGCACACGGATGGGAGGGTTCCATCCAGTGTGGGAAAGTCAAATGTGCATGAACTGTGATGTAGCTGATAGCATGTGTGAGTAACCTATCTCAAACTCAATGGTAATCAGGGGGAGATGTAAAAATATCTCATTGCACACATCCATAAGAGACATATGTCATGCATACATCATTTGTATATTGTTTGTACATTGTACAATGTTTGTAGATTGCTAGAATATCATTTGTACTTTGTTTGTACATCATTCTAAGATTGTTTGTACATTGTATCAACATTGATCTAAGTAAATTCAAAATATACTACTCACACCCATCAAAGAAATATACATTGAGAAGTAACTTGTAAGATGCTTGGAAAAAATTAATCATTCCTGGAAGAATTACTGGAAATGCATAAAGTAATTGCTTCTGTGAGTATACATTCCTTATTTAGTCCCCACTGATGTACAAGCAATGCACATTTGCTTCTGGTAACATATTCCTCATTTTGTGCCCAGTAAGATCATGGTTATGATTATTCATAAAATTGACCTACATCCCACACCAGCTCCAGGTCAATCAAGCAAATTTAATGTGGCAATGCAAAATTGCACCAATCTTCGATGGTTGAATGTTGTCTGGGAAAGCCATTGGCACTTAAGCATGCATGCTATACAATATTTTTGGTAATTGTTGTCTGTTTTGTATTGAAGTTTGTAGAAATTTAGAAACACAATGAACTTCCAGAATACCACTTGTCAAGGTACTGCCCAGCAAATAATTTGTAACAGGAAGGGCTGGGTGTAACTGCTATGCATTATGTCACACATTTGTTATGTTTAACTGTTATGCACAGCTTCTTCTGCTATGCCTTCATTTTTTTCTTGGGTGATGTACTGAAAAATTCTTCTGCAATGCATTGGGAATGTATTTTCAAAGCATTCTATCATTACACCTGTTCTCAAAATTTTGGCTTTACTTTTCTTTACTTTAGCAGGCAGGCGTTTTAAAATTCTTGTTGTACTACAATGCCAAAAACAGTTTCTTGATGTATATCCTTGATTTTAGCAGACAGGCATCACAAAATGCCAGCGTGATACAATGCCAAAAACTGTTTCTTTATCTGATTCTTTGGTTGTAGATTATTTTAAATGATTATTTACATTTGCAAAATAAATATAAATTATTTGAAATATTGCTTCAAATTTTCCATTGAATTCCGATTGAATTGAACATTTTTATTTGTTGGTGCAGCAATTTTTTTTACGTTGCTGTGGTTTTTTAAATCTGCAACAATGTGCTCATTGCATTACATTGTTGTGGTTTTTGAAAACCACAACAAAATAATGCATCATTAGTTTGTTGTGCTTTTCAAGAACCACCAAATATTCTTTGTAAATAATAAAAAATATATTAAACAATATTTATGAATATATTTTCATGTGCTTCTAATATTTCTAATTTCATCATTCACAACAAATTTTGATTCATGGTCCATGTGGACAATTCAAGCTTGAAGCACCATGCATGAAGAATGCAAAATGCTCTAAACGTTTTCCCAAAAAGTTCAGCACAGCAACATATACAGACAATTGAGAATATTCACAAATGAGGCACTTCAATGATGGATGCACAATCATCAGGAAGGGTGTGGCAATGGACAATTGTTGGGTTGTGGATCAAAATCCATACCTACTTCTCAAATTCAATTGCCATATCAACATGGAAATTGCCTCAACCATTGCCTCAATAAAGTACCTTCAATAATAAAGCAGTGGACAAACACACTTTGTTTGGAAATGACAAGAAGAATGGGAACCCAGACAATGCAGTGGGAGTGAAACAATTGGCCAAATGGTGTCCTGTTCTCCAATGGACATTGAACAATACCATCTAAGGATTCCCCTATTCTACCAGAAGGGAAAACAAGTTTCAAGGCTATCAAAACAATCAATGGTGTTGAGCATCAATCATACAAGGAAGCTGCAAGAGTAGCTGGCTACCTTGAAGATGATGCAGAATGGAGCTACTGCTTAACTGAGGCAATGCAGTACCAAATGCCAGTACAGTTTAGAAGTCTGTTTGTAACAATGCTGGTGTACTGCCAGTCATCAGATGATCATGGGATGAATATTTTGGGGCCCATGTCTGAAGTTTTCAAACATCAACTTGGAGCAGACAATCTCAATTCCATAATCATCCTTAGAACTCCAAAAGTAATCAATGGTTACCTGAGCAGCAACAACAAGTCATTGACTGACTATCCTGCTGTTCCTCCATTGCAGGACTTACACAATGTACAGGGACAAGATTGCATCAATTTTGCATGGTTGCATGAGTTGACATACAATCAACAACAACTGGAAGACATTTCCACAAAAGCAACACTCATGACTGAAAATCAAAACGCAGTCTATTACATAGTTTAAAAAAACTGTCCTGGACCCAAGTTCTCCTCAAAGAATGTTCTTCTTGGATGGGCCAGGTGGTTCAGGGAAATCATTTGTCCTTGATCAAATATTGGCGTCACTATGACAATGACAAAAAGGGGTCTTCCGTCAACGGAGTACACCTTAACGAAGGGAGGAAAACTACCCTCACCCTCCTGTATGTCACGTAAGTTCTAAGTTTGACGGTAACTTTGATTGTCGGTTCAGTTGGACACGTCAAAGTTCCGTTAGTTACCTTGCAGAACTTTTGAAAAGGGCAGAGTTGATTGTTTGGGATGAGGCATGAATGGCACATCAACACGCACTAGAAGCAATTGTCACTAAATGTGAGATCTAGCAACAAGTAGAGGAAGTTTAAAACTTAGAAGAAGGGAACAGAATCAAAGATCAAAATTAAAGATAGAAGATCAAAGATAGAAGTGCACAAAGTTGAGACAAATTGTAAGAATTGGACACTGAAAAATTTGTAGAGTTGATGAATGTGGAAATTGTTTGGAAAAATGCGTTGCAACACAACCGCTTGCTTCAAAATTTTGGAGACAAGTAAGTATTTTCTCAAATTGCATCCCTTTTTATCAATTCTTCTTTGGTGTCATTTCTCCTTCTTGTGGTTCTCTTCCTCCCCTTTCTGTGGTTGGTTGGCATCCAGTCTCCAGTGGTTGTCTTCCTCTTGTCCTTGATCATACCATTTCTGTAACGGTTTTTGTGAAAGTAGGTTTGATACATTTTTTATCATTTTGGAATATTTTTTCCAGGACAAATTCCCCCCAGCTCCAAAAAATTGGACAATTTTTTGGAGAAATTTCTGAGTCTTCTGCAGACTTGGAAAAATACAAGGACATGATAAAAATTAGGGAACATGCAATCTTGAGGCATCCTCTTGGGAAAAAGTTTTCCCTTTTTCTTTTTCATTTAGGATAGATGTCCTTGTATTGTGTGATATTGTTTTAAGTTTGTGCATATTTGTGTGTTTTTTGATCTATCATGGTGGGCGTTTTCCAATTTCCGTGGTTTTACACAAGTTGTTTGATTTGGCCATTTTTGCTTCAGTTGTCTTGTGTCCATTTTTTCAAGATGAGGGGTACTGGAAAAAATTGTTAGTTTTTCTGTGAGCTGCATGTTTCTTGAGAGTTGATAGTTCCAGTTAGACAGGGGCTGTCAAGTCTCTCTTGATGAATCTTTTTGCTCTTGTTTGGTTATGTGTGTCGAAATCCAACAGTTCCAATTTTGGGGGCTGTCAAGCATCTCTAATTATTTCATTTTCTTGCTCCACTTGATTGTGTTTGAGAGCTGATGGTTTGAAAAGTGTTAAAAGCCATCAATCAAACCTCTCATTTTTATATTCTTGGTCTTTTTGTGAACGTTGAAGTGTTTGGAGAGCTGATAGTTCAAACAAAGCTGTTGAGCCTCTTGCGAGTGTATTTTTGTGATTGGGGGCCCCTTTGTGTGCTTTTGTTCTTCTTTATTTTTCAAAAGATCAGGTGATCTGACTTTTTTGTGTTCTCTCCTTTTTTTAGGTGTTGTTTTGGAAGCATTTCTTGTTTTGTGTATTTTGTTCTTTGTCGTTTTGTGTTAGTTGTTGATGCGGTTTGAGATGGCTGACAAGTTTAGTAGTGATCATACAATCTTTGACATGGCGGAAGGTTAGTAGTTTCCTGTTTTGTTTTTGTTTTTGGTGGTTTTTATTGTGGTTGATTTTGAATCCTGATGTTGTGCTTTGTCTTGTGCTGGTTTGATTTCGTCTCACTTTTCTTTTTTTGTATGGTGTAGATGAACTGTTGCTTTTGGCAGAGGCTTCTGAAAATGTTGAGTCTGAAAATGCACTGATTGGATTGGGTTATGAGGGTGCTTGCATTATCCTTGACGTTCTGGAGTCATTGGCAATTGTTGCTCTGTTGTTGCAGTATTTGTTGCCAACTGAGTGGAATAAGATGGATGAGATGCTTCAAGTTGCTTGAATGGATTTGTACTGTGCGGATGCCTTGTGTGGCGCCGCATTCTTTCAAGATCACGTGACCCAAGCATGCCATGCACACTCGGGCACGTTGACAATAGCCGTACACGGGTATGGCGTGGCACACGCCCGGTATGTCGCAACACCAACTACCGGGTCGGAGATTTCAGGAAAGGAGGAGGAAGGGTCGAAGAGCGTGGCGTGGGCTCGGAAGCCCACAGAACAGCGTGTGCGGCGATTCAGAGTGGAACTCTGCTGTGTTGTCTATTTATCTGAGAATTTACCTGTCTTGAAATTCGGTCTGAAGCTTTAAGTCTGAAGTGTGTTTGTGAGGTTGAATAAAAGAAGCTAACTTCTTGGGACTCCCTTCTGGAGAATCCGGCCGGTAAAGGCTGAATCTGTCTTTTCTTTCTACCTCAAATCCCTTGTCGATTTCCACCCGACAAACTGGTGGCCAGCGGGAGCCTTTTTAGAGGCCTTACCCTGGTGTTTTCGTTTTTATGGTGTTCAATTTTACGTGTTTGATTCACGCGGGATTTTGTGTGCCCTGAGCCCTCCCGGTGCGACGCGTATTAAAATTGTACTCACCGCTTTTGAGTCCCATTGCTTCTTTTTTGAAAAAGATGTCGGCAGTGCCACCAACACCACCAATCGCGAGTAGGCTGCGTGCCGGGCGTCCGTCTCATCGTGTTTCGGGACCTACGCCCGCGCCACCAGCCAGCCATCCCATCTTGCACAGTACTTCCAGTACTGGGAGTCGGGCAAGCATGACTTCACGGTCCATGCGCCGCTCCCAGCCAGCACCCCCGTCCTGTGCTCCAAATGAACCTCGACGCTCCGCTTCTTGGGGCCAGGGTTCTGTTGCCGCGTCCAGCCATCGCTCGGTGATTAGCACGGCCCGCCATGGGCGTCCCGCCATGGTCCAATATGTCCTATGCATCGCGAACATTGTAGGGGCCATCGATCACCTTCTGCGGACACCCGAACTCGGCAATCCGCAGGCAAGGTTTGAATACTTTGTGCCCAATCTCCTTCAAGCCGCTGCGCGTCTCATAATGCTGCAGCCCGGGCACTTTACCAAAGTAGAGGCGGCCTCCCTACAGCAGCTCGCGGCAGAGGTAAACAGCATTATAGTTCATGCCCCTGATGTTGCCAACGGCACGTGGCCTAACCTTCGCCCTACGCAAGCGCGCGTTTTAGGCGTTGCCTTTCCGGTGCCTCCGGCACAACTGGACAATGCCCCTGGTCCATCTGGATCTGCGCCTCCCCCTAGCGGCCAACTTGCGCCCACGCCACGGGGAGCAGGCTCGCAGCAGGTTGCGTTGGTCCCGAGACCACGCGCTCCGTCAGTTCTGTCCCCGCAGTTCCCAGAGAGTTATGAGCTCATGGATCCTGGGCCATCCTCCGTACTGGTCCCACCGACCAGGACATTGGATGCATACAGTCAGACCCTCCGGATCTTTGGGACAGGACCAGCCCCACGTTTGGCCCATCATGATCTTGTTAAATCATACGAGAAGCAGACCAGGGCACCAACCTTCCCAAAATTTACAGGAGCATCAGCGTCTGACTACCCATTTGAACGCTTATGGCATGATTTCACTCCTGTCCATATCATACCGGTCATGCGCCTAACTGATACTGAACGCATTTGCATCCTGTTACTACACATGGATGGCAACGCACGCCGCAATCTCGGCACCTTTGCGTACCAAGATACAAGCATGGACTATCTTAGTGTGATACAGGTCCTTTTTGCAGAATATGGGCAAACCGATACACATCGGCTTAAGCTCTATCAAGAGTTTGATGCCTTGCCAGCACCCACTATGTGCGCGGAGTTCTATGACTACTTTACGCATGTCATTCGCATTGCAGAAAAGCTAAGCACCATTCAAACCGACATGAACCAGGCCTGCCTGCGCATGGGCCCTGTTCTTTGCACTCACTTGCAGCGCGCCCGCTTCCTAGAGCTACTCCAGGTCCACTCTGATAAACATGGGTTCCCGGTTGAAAATGAGAATGCCTGGGCCAGGCGCCCGCATCATCAGTACCGCTTTATTCACAATTACTTTGCGCTAACACTGGGGATTACTGAACCACCCCCGACCCCGGCCTTCCAGGGTGCTGCGGCAGCCCCTGCGGGGACCACTCCCGCAGCAACCACCACCACACCTGCCACTCTGGCAGCAGCTGCCTCGCAGGCCACTGTTGTGGCCGTTGCCACTACCTCAGGCACCGCCCAGCCGTCCAACGGCCGCGGTCGGCGCAATGGCAACAACCAGTCAAACGATAATCAGAATCGGCGCCGCTCCTTCAACCAACAAGGGCGGTCCCGTTCCCGCAGTCCGGCCCGCAAATGGGCACGACGCGGACGATCCAACAATCAGCAACACAATCGCTCCCCGCAGCGATCCCGCTCCGATCAGCGCGGATCCCAGCATTACAATGATGACCGCAATCGGGATCGGTCCAATCAGGGCCAGCGTCATGGCCCCCCAGACCGTAACACCTGTCCCTTTTGCGCCGGGCAACACACCCCCGGATGCTGCCCCCTCTTGCGGCAGGAATGCGTGCAGGCTGTCCGCCGCTTGCGCCTCTGCCAAAATTGTTTGGGGCGCAATCATTACGTTCGCAAATGTCAGGCACGGGGGCAATGCTTTCACTGTCAGCAGTCCCATCACTCGTCCACCTGCAATCAGCGCAACAATCAGAATAATGCGCGCCAAGCAGTGGTTGCTCAAGCCATTGTTGCTGCTCCCGCAGTCAACCAGGCAGAGCCCGCCGTGCAAGCAGCACCAGCTGCGCCTGCTGCAGCAGCCCCTGCGGCAGCACCTGCCGCATCAGCCTGACATGATCCGGTGGCTGAGCGTTGAGTGGTTCTGGTCATTTCTGCTCCAAAACCAGGGCCAACTTGCACATTTATGGAAACGGCCGCCATCCATTTGGAGCTGTCAGGGTATGTTGCACATGCCCTCCTGGACTCCGGGGCACAGCTCACGCTCATCACCCGGTCCTTAGTCCAGCGCTTAAATTTACCCATTGAGGCCTGTCCTCCGTACGCCATCGGGGGCGTTGAACGGGGACAACCAGTAACTACATCTGAAGCAGTTGTGCTCACCTTCAGGGGGAAGATCGCCAACTCCCCTAAAATTATGACCACGGCAGTGGTAATTCCACATGATGGACCTTGGCGAGGAACCAATCCCAGCGCCCTCCCATGGCTGGAGTCCTTTGCCCCAGTCCTGGCCGACAGGCGCATTCTGACTGACACCGCTCTCTCCTTTGACGTTGTTCTGGGGGGAGCAGACCTGGTGCAGTTATATCAAAACGTTGCGCCTCCCATTCGGACTGCAGGCTTTCAGGGCATCCCTACTCATTTGGGTATTGTGGCCCGTGGGATTTGGGCCTCGCAGAAATTGCCAACCCCTGTGTTGGCCCCACGCGTTTGCATGGCACTGGAAACTCCCAGCCTAGTATCGGATGGAGAGCTTAACAGCCTCATCCTCCAATATGCCTACCAAGATCAAATAAATATTTTGGGGGACCCACGGCAAGAGCAGTGCTCCCGCGACGAAGGGTTTCAGACATACTTGAAACAACTTGTCGTCAGTCCAGGTGGCCGTGTGGT
>CAJPEX010001783.1:0-35688 GCA_905338405.1 Notodromas monacha
GGATTCAAGAGCGACAAACGCTTGGCTTTGAGGGGAACGAACAAAGACCTCCGTGGCCTGAGTTGGGTCATCAACAACGCACCCAGTTTCATTCCTGATTCTCTTAGTCTTACCCCCTCACATTCTTTTTTATTCCCCCCCCCCCCCTCCTATATTCGTTCCCTCAATGCATACAATGTCAGGAAATCCCCGGAATCAATTTCCACCCACCCTCGACTCAATCCCAAGCACACATGGGACAAATGAATATGCGCATAACAAGGGCGAGAATAAAGTAACGCGAAGGAAAGTGATTCCCAATCACGCATTTGTCACTTTTCCTGATGTCCAAAACGTGATAATGTCGAAATCAGATTCTGGGGATTATTTTCCCTGAAAGTGTGGAAGGAACGATAATGAAATCCGCAATTTCGCAGCGCAAGATTTGTTCTGCATCTATTGTTATTCTATATCTACATGGTATTTGTTTAAACCACGGACGCTTAATAATCATTGAAAAAATATTATTTTTTGAAGGTGCATTTGAAAATTTTTAAAATGGAAATTCACCCGTCTCTGAAGAAACCTTAAATCGATTCCAGTAATATAGTGCGCGTATGTTTTTTTTTTTTACTTGCCTTGAGTAAGTTATGCAAAGACGGAATTAAAGTTATTATAAGAGAATTCTAAATCAGGACCAATGATAAAATTCCAGATAGCATCAAATAAAACACAGTACGCCGCCGGGGAACTCGCCAGGGAGATTCTCGGTAGAATCTCCAAAGAATAAAAGAGTTTAACAAATATATTTCGGATTTGGCAAAGAATTCAAAGTTCAAAGGATTCAGAATCTTCACACTCAACAAAACTCAAGACAACCGAACTCTCCAAAGCTTCAATGAATTGTGTTAAAAACCAAAAGAATTATTCTTCTTGTTTTGGAGTGATTGCGAAATGGGAAATACCACGGATTTCCCATTGTGCCATTTCCTGATTTATTTTTCCCGACTGAAGCTGCATTCTTTTATTAATTTATTCTTTATTCTTCTTCTTTATTCTATCTGTGTCCTACAGAACCTTGCTTGTTTTCAACAGGCTGTAATTTAGACAGATAAATATTCAACTTGAGAATTCCAAAAAAATACTTCAACGTTTAGAACAAATTGAAAAAGACAAGAAAACTGGAAACGTTCGAAACAATTTTTCAGAAATGAGACTTACTTACCTGCCAAAGCACCATTTAAAAATTTGTGGGCAGTTTCCAAGTTCTATCAAATATTTGAAATAACTGGAAAATATTCAATCAATATATGACTTCGTGATGAGGACCATTTTGTTTGATGAAGTTGACGTTATGACATTGGACGTGTTAAAGTTGGAGAAGCTAATTGAATGTGTCGATTATATACCCTGAAATCTAAATTGCTGAGCGAAAAGTGTTTCAAGCCAGTTCACGTGCTGCAGATCATATTTAGCAAAATAAGCAGAAATTTTGTTACTGATACAACGGTTTGTGGAGGGTCAAAAAATCAAAAAACTCAATTACCAAAATAAGTTAATTTTTTTAGCACAAAAAAAATTCTGACTCATTTCTTGTTCCTGGAAAATTTTCTCGGCAGAAGTCGAATAGTCGTCTAAAAAAAAGAACGTAAATAGTCGAAACCAACACAATACCTTCTCTCCTTCAACGTCAAAATGATTTTTAATCAAAAACTTTTGAACAAAAACAAAAAAGTCAGCACAATTTCTGCGCGCAACTGCATGTCGAGACTTTATTGATCCCGAAATCCGTGAACACGTGCGCGTTGAAACGAAAGCTCACTGGAAAAATCGACCAAACTTCGCAATGGACTTCCACCCTGGATTAAAAGATGGATGAATAAAATGCACGAATAAATAAATACAAGTAAAAGGCCCGGCTAATGACGAACTTTTTGTTAGAATCAGCGAGGGAATAAAAAAGCTCTAATCCCTAAAAACCCTCGAATCAACCGCGGGCCACGCGTGCCCCGAAATACCATGGGTTCTGCTTATTGCGACCCCTGATCAATACTTGAATGTTTACTTCCACGGAAAAATTGGGGGAAATAATAATGCACGCTTAAAATGGAGGGGTTTCCTAAGAGCTTGTGTTGATTTAGTTATAAAAGCGCATTAAAAAGTTCAAGGACTTAAGCCTTTTTAATAGAAGTTTGTCATATTATTAAGGCAGTAATTTTATGCAATCAGGTTTTTAAAAGTAGTTTATTAAAAATTTCTTCCGAAGACCAAAATGCTTGCAGTCCAACTCTTTTTTAATCAGGATAGCGCAAAAAAATCGAGTAGATTATGACTATATCAGATATACCGAGTATATTTGAATACCGGATCAAATTTAGTCAAAATATTTTAGTGCCTCATTTTTTTTTCTGCCGGTACGATTTTTGACCACTTTCCTGACCAGAGGAAGCATATTTTCAAAACTACAAAAGTCAAGGTTTATGCAGCAGAGATAATATCTGTACACTTTGAGAGCAAAGGAAGATTTCAGCCTGATTAAAATGACTGAAGGCCGTGCGGATTTGGGACATTTCAAGTAGAAGGAATTGATGGATGATGGATCAATACCTGTGGGGGATCCTGGCACATCTGCCGCACGCACCCACGTGGCACGCGCCACAGAGTTTGGTGACTTTGGAAGGCGACATGATGGTTGCTGGAGCAACTGGAATGAAACCAACTAGATGCGTTTTTTTTTGTTCAGCAGAATCTTGTTAAAACAAAAATTATTTGGGATCTGGAAAATGCTTTGTTCCATGCAAGAAATTATTAAAATGAAACTACTGTAATACAGGTGGTACCTTGCAATTTGACCCTAATGTTAGGAACAGTAATTTGATTTGTAAATTTTGCCTTGAATCCTTTTTTGTAGATTATGAAATGAAGTTTTTCTAGACACAATCATCAGCCGGGCTGCGGCCGGGGTGCTTGACACCATAGTGTGAGGTTGATATATTTTCAGAAATTAGATTCAATTTATTCAAGCAGCAGTTTGACAAGCAGTCTTTTGCGTAAGATGACACAGAAGCAACTGATGATTCAATACAGAAACAATTCACTGTTTAAACAATTTTCTTTCTATGGCATTTTTTGTCCCTGAGTATTATCCTTCTAAAAGGATTTCCCCAAGAATTCCAAATCTTGTGGGAACTTGAGGTCAACTTTGGTCCCACCGGATCCCCAACTTTCTTGAAGTATTGCCGTTTTCCTGGCACCACTCTAATCCTGCCGTTTTTAACCTATCACTAATTTCAATTTCCAACACCTAATCTGTTGCTGGACTAGGGTTGAATTGCAAAGCAGTTGAATTGCAAGACAATGTCAAATGGAATGTTTTCTACATTATGTTTTACATTTCTCTGCAGATTGAGTTGCACAGCAGAGGTCAAATTGAGAGTAGACCTCCCAGCAAATTTGACCATTGAATAGCGGGATGATCAAATTCCATGAGGACAAATTGAAAGGTATCACCTGTATAATATTGGGGCTAATTTACAGGGGCTGAGAAACAAATTTGTTTTCAATCATTAATTTGTTATAACAAGTTTCAATGTAAAGAAATTCTACTGAATACTATTGTTTTCAATACAGCAAGGTGTTGGCTGACAAACACCCCTATAACATACTTTCCAACCAATGAACTTGATAATTGTGAGGTTCCAGCACTGGCTTGCAAAGAGAAATCCAAGTGGCAAAACGTTTTGGTGGCCAAAACTTAAAATTGCTCACAAAAAAGGAATTGAAAATTTTCCAATACAGTTCACAAATATTCCAGCTAATAAATATCATGCTAGAAGACATTTTATTTGTCAGCCAAGACACCCTTGGCCTTGTATGAACTTTTTTCATAAATCTAAGAAGTATGTTTCAAATGATTGTGATTTCAGGCCTTGGAAATGTTGTTCCCAAACACAATGAAAATATTTTTAAATATACCTAGCCCTGCATTACAAAAGGGCTCCTTTTCAAGAAATAGTTAAACTTCCAGGAAAGCAGTCATTGTGCATGAATCTTTTCCCGCAATCTTTATAACGTTTCGGTTAGTTACAGGGTGTTTTTCCGGGAGTTACTTTTAAGATGACGAAGTAATTCAGAATTTTAGAGTGTTTTGTTTCGTTAAAGGTAATTTTTTTTTAAGGTACGTCTGTTTTGTTCTCACCTTTTTGTTCAAATTCCGTCAATCCTGCTAATTTCGTTTTTCATTTTTACTGCGGCTGCCAGAAATGCAGCCGCCTGCTGTTGCAAAGAGTGTTCAGCTCATTGCAGTCGTATACTGTACCTACAAAGCAAAGAAAAATTTTACGTATTGAAAAATAAAAACATGAAGTGGGCTTCCTGACGTTATTTCTTTTGTTGGTGTCGGGGAATTTTTATTTTAATGCCTTCTCGTTATGTGATGGGGAGACGAATTGTGCCGCACCGTGCTGATGGGGTCGGGGGGTGAATGACAATACGGGCATTTGGTTTTCGCCGGGCAGATGCGGCAAGTCGACCTGCTGCTGGCTGAAATTTATCGATCCTTGTGTTTCTCCTCTTTTTCACTTCATTTGCATTTTTTGTTTGCAAAGCTATATAGTTCAAACATCTGCATGGCTTATGTTTTTTTTTTGTTCTGAGCATGATTTTTAGGAATGGTGTTTGGTTTCTGCTGCTGCTGCTCAGCAGAGGCTCGGTTTCGAATAAGTTGGCGGGAAATGATAGCATATGAAAAAACATGTATACTCTGAAATTTAATTGTATAGAGAAGGGGGACGAATAGCATGATTTCGTTCAATGTCAATGAAGATCATTTCATTATTGACCCTGAAAAAAATTTTCAGTTCGACCTTGTAAATTCGAACCTTGCGAAATAAAATATTAATCGCATTATCTAGTGAATTTCTGACAAATTCCTTCCAGAAAATTGATTGTAAACATATGTAGCGCGAATATTTTTGGCTCTAACCTGCTTATAGCCACATTTTGAAAGGTCTTTCACAAGTATCAGGTAATTTTACAAAATCTAAATCTCGTATAGAGTACAGCTTTTCTTTCTATAGATATTTACGACATTATGTTTTAAAATTATTAAACCGGTCTTTTCCTAAATGCTTCTAACCGGTCAAATTATGCCATATTCCACAATTATAATTTTCAGATAATTTATTTGGCTCAAAGAGGTTTAACTGAGCTATCATAATTCTTTCTATCATTTTAATGAATGACAAATATCACTCCGGGGTTCGCCTAAAAAATTGAGTTTAAATTTTTAATTTTAATTCTGCGTTCAGCGATTCTTCGTTGATTTCTGAGCAAGAAAAATGTTAACAGAGGTTAAATCACTATTTGTTTTTACAAAGCCAGAACCTTTTGATTTTTTTTAAGAAAATAAAAAATATTGTATAATTTTTGGCATTTATTGTAAATAGGAATGATTATTCTGAAGAACCGCTGGAGAAAGCAGATTAACCTGAACAGGTGAACAACTTGCGACAGACCAAAATTCACTATTTTGTCCAAATAATCTATATCCCCATTAACTTAAATAGGCCCTACTTCCGGAAATTAAATCAGATTTTTCGAATGCGAAATCGGCAGTGGCTTGAAATAAAATCTGATCAACCCTACAAAGAAAAGAATGGACTTCTGCGGGTTCAATCCTGAATAATCAAAATTCATTCAAATTATCCCCGGAATCATAAATTATTTATTTTCTCTCGGAATCGCTGTTTTTTTTTTTTGGCACTTCTTTCCCCATATACGCACATTTCAAAATCATAAATCATGGCGGATATTGTGCCCTGAGGGGTGGCACGGAGTTGCGAGAAGGAACAAAAGCGCTTGCTTTGCTTTATTCTCGACCCCCTCTCTTTTATTTTTTATTTATCCTTTACTTGAATGCATTTATATTTTTCTGATGCAGCTGCATACTGCTGGACCAACAAAAAAAAATTGAAGAGATCGATAACTGTACAGGAGTGCAAAAACACGTGCGCAGATTTCCATTCTTCCGGAGCATTGCGTTTGTGTTGCGCAGAAATTCCAGCTGCGCCGGACCTAAAAATGTGCATCGCGAAAGAAAGGAAAATAACGGGGTTCGGATTATTTTCGCTCAATGAAAGAATGATTCTTATTTTTAGCACTACATTGACTCCAGAAAAACACAGTTAACTGTTCTTCTGCGGAAGTATTTTTTGAGGATTGTGTGCTGGGTTCAATGACGTCACTGCTTGTGGATAAATTATTCTCAAACTTAAAAAGTTTCATTTGAGCTTAAATTACTTTTGAAATTTGAGCTTAAAGAAAGTACATATCGACGGAAGGAATATCATTAATTTATGAATGAATACAAAGCGCTGGTCCAGGAAACAATGGGACAATCATTAAGAGGCAGTACACTATTTCATAAATACTGCAAGTTATCCAATCCAAAGAAAATCCAGCGTCCAATAATGGCATTGATGTGACAATAAGCAGGTAAGAAGAATAAAATTAATTGAGAAAAGGTAGTTCGTAATTTTACTTGACTGTCAATAGGGACCATAGAAGGATTGTCTGAGTTATATGTGCCTTCAATCACTCAAAAGTATTCAGACATTATGATTCAGGGTCCTCCATTCAACATTTTCAGAACCCTTACAACATCCCCACTTTCTTTGCAAGCTGATGGTGAAGGAAAAAATAATCTAACAATCACCTGGTATAGTTCCAAGCGCCTTGATCCAAAGAATATTGTTCTTGACAGTTTCCCGTGCTTACTGTGTGATGAATCACCAAAAAATAATGAAGGCAGATACATTTTGAAAACAATTACAGTGAGACCCTCTTATGCAGACTTAATTGGTGCATCAAGAGTGTCCCTAAGTCAAAATGTCCCTAAGTTGGTATTGTTTTGCCATAGACTTACATTATATAATTTTTAATTGGTGTTTTATGGAAGAAAGATTTTTCAGAATTCTATGAAAAAAATTTTGCCACTTGAATTTAATTCAGCAGTGAATATCTTCTCAACTCAAGTATACGATTTGGAGCATTGAATAGTGCTGTAACTCTGTAAAGTATGTTGAAATGTTGGCATCTGTAAAAATAACATTCAAATCATAAAGGGGGAAGGAAGTATCTCTATGCTGTAGGTACGTTTTTTAAATTTGCGGAATAGATGGGAAAATGATGGGAGAAATGCCAAAGTATTTTTCTTGCATAAATCTTAGGGTTGGAAATATCTGTTCCTTGGAATTAATCCTTGGATGACAGAGGGTTCTTTCTCAGTGCACGGCAGAGTCAGGATTTTTCCCAGGGGGCGGCACATTTCAGTTTGACCCAAGATTACTGAAATGCACCCAGGTTGAGGAGGTCTAAGTTGGGAAAAATCCAGAAGACAAATTTTCTTTTGTTTCCAAGATTTTCCCATGAAAATCCTATGCCAGGAATGTAGGAAAAATGCCACCCAGTGAGGGATTTTTTAAATTTTCATTGAAATTTTTCTGCAGGATTAGAAAAAACCTTGGACTTTTCCCTGAGTCAGGTGTTTGTACAAAAGTAGGTTTTTTCATTTCCAGTGCCCAGTGGCACAACATTTTTCAAAAATATCCCAACTTTGCCAAGCAAGGGTTAAGCGTACTACTACAAACCAAGTTCCTGAAATTTACCATGCAATGTCCGTGTGTCAAGTCAGTGTCCATGTGTCAGGCCTTTTTTATGCCTTTTTATTGAAAACTAAATTTCCCTATGTCAAATTACATGTTCAGGTGTATGCAAGTGGAGGTCTCACTGTACAGTACTTGAAGTATAGGTGTGTGTAATACAAGTTTTTCTACACCAGTGTTCCCCAGCCCACATGGTTTGAGGACCAGCACCAGTCTGCAGAAGATGTTGGCTAGTCCACAGAAAATTGTCTGCAACATAATTAATTAATCAAAAGTAGCAATGAAGTCTGTTAAAATGTTGCAAAGATAATTGCAGAGTTGAAATTATTTGCTGAAAAAATAAAAGTTGGCTTTTCTCCAAACTAACTCTTCAGACAAATTTTTGCATGCTGATATAATTTATTTCAATTTTAAATCCCAAGAAGCCCACCTCCCTAATTGTTGGAAGACATTTCCCTGTATAGCTGCTTCATTGTTGGTATTTTTTTTTACAAAAACAAAGAAGCTTTTTAAATACCTGCCAGAAACTCTGTCAAGCAAAACTTTGTTGTCTGCAACGCATTTTTAAAACTTATTTGCCAGTCTGCAGAAAAATGTTGAGGAAATTGCTGGTCTGCTAAATTTTTCTGGAAATTTGCCAGTCCGCGGTCCCAAAAAGGTTGGGAACACTCTTCTACTCAAACATAAAAAAATATAATGTACAACTTTTTTCAGTAGAATTTTAGAGTATTGAAGCCTCATTGATGCTTACTTTAAAGTAATCTCATCCGCAAAGCCGCTTGAAAAAAAATCGTCGAGATAGTCAGTTAACTTTCGTATATGTCATGTATTTAGGTCCCGTTATTAAGTTATATTTCCGATAAGATAACCTAAGACTTTTTTTGAAATTGCTTCGCACAGCTTCCTCCGTTAACACTTCCTTTCGGATAAGCGACGAAATCCATTATTCCCAGCATCAACGAGCCCCTTAAACCGCACACGCTTTCAGTAATGGTCCCATTCCTCCCCTACCCCTTTAGAACAATAAGCTTTGACGTGTTAGATGACTACACGTCCTCCTTGACCCTGTTTTTCGGTGTTCGTGGTCTTATAGGGGGCATTATATATATGACATGCTTTAAATTCGTTCCAAAGGACTACGTGGAAGTTTTTTTGCGTTGCTCGATTCACGCCAGAAACATTTGAAATCAGAAAATAAATAAATTCAAACCATCATTCTCAAATAAGCGATTCAAGTTAATGTTTCAGAGGGCTTGAAAATAAAATTTTTAATCAAATTTTGTTTCAGCATTTGTGGAACTCTCAGAAACATGAAAAATGCATTAGAAAAAAACGCTCTCATTGAATATTATGAATCTTATGGTCAAATAAGAGGCCTTCCGTTCAAAATAGTTACCTACTTATACAAAAAAAATCTTATTATGGAGAGGTTTTTTTCTCTTGCACTCAATCATTTCTGAAACTTTTAAATTAAAAATTCATTCCTTGGTCAATCAAAATTCCGTTTAAAATAACAATCCAAGAAGTTCCAGTGGTTTCCATGGCTAATATCGAGGATTTTCCGCGATTGAGATTTTGGCATTCGGGTTTTCGGGTAACCCTCCCGGGACACTAAATGATCCGTGACCGGATCTGGGGTCAAAATCAGCGCCCATCTTTTCAGCTCCTAATTGACAGCAATCCATTGAGTGTTACGTTGTTTGGAGGCAGATGTTCCCAGAGGATGGGGAAATCTTGTTATTCGAAACTGCACAATCTACTGATGTGCAGGAGGAACTGGGACAAAAAGCCACAAGCACCAGAATATCCCCCGTAATATATATACTGTACGAAATTTAAGCAAGGTTTCCTTCATATTGAAGTCTTTTTGTTGTTGCTCGATTCACGCCAGAAACATTTGAAATCAGAAAAGAAATAAATTCAAACCATCATTCTCAAATAAGCGATTCAAGTTAATGTTTCAGAGGGCTTGAAAATAAAATTTTTAATCAAATTTTGTTTCAGCATTTGTGGAACTCTCAGAAACATGAAAAATTCATTAGAAAAAAACGCTGTCATTGAATATTATGAATCTTATGGTCAAATAAGAGGCCTTCGGTTCAAAATAGTTACCTACATATACAAAAAAGACTTATTGTGGAGAGGTTTTTCTTCTCTTGCACTCAATCATTTCTGAAACTTTTAAAATTAAAAATTCATTCCTTGGTCAATCAAAATTCCGTTTAAAATAACAATCCAAGAAGTTCCAGTGGTTTCCATGGCTAATATCGAGGATTTTCCGCGATTTAGATTTTGGCATTCGGGGTTTTTGGAGAACCCTCCCGGGACACTAAATGATCCGTGACCGGATCTGGGGTCAAAATCAGCGCCCATCTTTTCAGCTCCTAATTGACAGCAATCCATTGAGTGTTACGTTGTTTGGAGGCAGATGTTCCCAGAGGAGGCAAGAATAATTTCAGACGCCGAAAATCAGCGACGTTGAACAAAGTTGTTTCGCAGACGAAAAAAAAAAAAGAAAAAAGGTTGTGGGGGTTTTGAAAATAATCCCTAATGAAGGGAACCCGCGGAAAAGAACGCAAAACATTATTCCTGATGGCCGCATTTTGAATTTTGAAAAAAATGCGTCTTCGAAAACCACCATAAGTAAAAATGAATAGGAATTTCCGACGATGTGAAATCACACTTTCTTTCAATTCAGCTTTCAATTGATTGTAAAAAAAAATTTAAGTGCTGAAAGTGGGCATTCACAAAGAAACTTATCTGTTCCTGCGTGCGTTTTTTTTTATGCAGAATTTTCATTACTGGAAATATGCTTTCATTCAATTTAGAATTGTAAAATATTTAATCCATTTTACACACAACAGAAGACCGTGAAAAATCTTCAAAATTGTGTTTTCTTTCCACTTCAAAGTTGTGAACTTGAAATTCATTAATATGGAATTGAAGTAATCCTGAAAATTTTGTGGTAAAATTCACAAACTTCGAAGAGAAGAGAGAAAACCATGCCCGTATTTTTTCATATTCCTCAATTCTTCAAATCCTAATTTTTAGCTCAAAGCTTCAAATAATTCGCGCATGTTTTGACCCGAAAATGTCATCCATGAAACAATTTTGTTTTGTCTTTTGTTTCCCTCTGAAAAGTACTGCAATGCAATTTTTGATGCGCGCTTTTTTTTGAATTCAAGCAAGGACTCAGTGTAACCCACAAATCGTTTCTTTCAACCGAAATACGCGCCAAGTGTTGACAAACCCTTCCTGTTGAACTTTTTTTTGCTATATAAAACAAAAATGGCTGAATTGGTGACACGAAATGAGGTCAGGTTTCAACGCCCATCTTTATAGGGAAGGTCGATTCGATATCTTTTCCGGAACATATGTGAAACATGTTGACATGGGTTGGTAGTGTGCATGTGAAAGCGTTCGTCTTGTATGTCTATATATATGCTTGCAGAGCCCTATGCATGATGCATGGGTGTTATATTTACTCAATAGAGGTGCAGCAGGTTTCGTGTGGGCCTTTTATTCTGTAAGATGAAATAAATCAGTGCTCCCCAACCCGTGGTCCGCGGACCAGCGCTGGTCCGCAGAAGTTTTTTTTTGCCAAAATTGCTACCAAAGCAACGCAGCTCCATCATCCAGCCATGAACCAGATGAGAAAACTTGTTGGATCTTGAGGCCAGTGAGCCTACCCAAAATCCCATTTTTGCAAGACTCACTGAGCCTCACTCAAGGACAAGAAGTGGTCATCACTTCCTTGATTTCATCAAAATTGGCCAATCCTGAGCCAGTCCAAGCACCTGGGTATAAAAGCCTTCATTCCTCTTTGAGAGGAAAAGTGAGAACCTAGTGTTGAAGGGCCTTTTAACGTTAATTACCTCATTTGTCAATATTCTGAACTAACCAACCAATCTTACAGTTGACTCTGCCTTTACAACCATTCAATCAACAGCCAATTGATGATCTGGGCAATGAGAATGAACTCCTTTGGAAAGAGTTTGAGTTCTTATTCAAAACTTGCATTCTGATGGCTGCACAATTCAATTTCTTTGTCTGGGATCCAATGGACCCATGACAGCCAGTCTGCGGGAAATTTCTCCAGGCTAATGAATTTTTCACAAGTTGCAATGAAGGATGCTACAGTATATTTCTTTGTTTTTTATTTTGGCAGGACAATGGCAGTTAAAATTATCTCATGAAAAATACATCTTGGCTTTTCTCCTGATAATACTTTGGGCAAATTTTAACCTGATTTCATAATTTTTTTTATTTTTGAGTCAGAAAAACCTTTCTTTAAGCCCACCTTTCCATTTTTGAAGACATATTCCACCTGAGCTGCTTCTTTGAATCCTGAATTAATTTTACAAAAAGCAGTAGCTTTTGAAGTACCTGCCATTCAAGCTGTCTTTCAAGCAACCCTTTTTTGAGCACGCACAAATTTTATGAAAATTTGCTGGTCCTCAGAACATTTCTGGAAACTTTGCCAGTCTGCAGAAAATTTTTTGGAAATTTGCCGGTCTGCAGGACTGAAATGGTTCGGAACACTGAAATAAATAATCTCTAGTGCTAATTTGCACATACTGTAACAAACAAATAAAAAAGTTGAAGAATATTCTTTTTTTTTATTTTCTACACTTCTGAACACTGTATTGTTATTTGGTTATTTGATTATCTCCTCAGACTGTGATTCACATTGATAAATGCATGTAAAATTGAGACTATTCCAGTGTTTCTCGAATCAATGCGGATTTCTGTCGGTCTTCGTACGGATTTAATGATCAACTCTCCGTCGAAATTGAACCAATAAAATCTAGGACATTGATTTTATCACGCGGCAATTTTCCCCGACGATCTCCCAGGCATTCGTCCACTGTTGACCATCGCTTTCAAATTCAAATATCGCATAGAAAATAACTTTCCTTCTCCCGCGGTTTAAATAAAAGTAGGGAAATCGCCAGAATAACGGGAAAGCACCGGAAAGAATGACGATTTAGGAGCAAAGAGGAAATTCGAAAGAGGGGGGGAATTTCATATGATGAAATGGTACAAAGAGATTTTAATGCAAACAAAAAACAAAAAACGTGAGGGGAGGTGGGGAAAAAAAAGAGGAAGAACTGCTGTGCGATGGCAGCACGCGCGGAAACGTCGACACGCGACACACACGGTCACGGTCGAGTGCGTTTGCATCGTCATCAGTCCGTGCCAGTGTCGGGTTTTTTCCCACACTCTCGCTCACCACCATATATATATATAGGGTAGATTCGGTAGAATATTCATTCTTCTTCTTTTCGGGACACATTTTTATTTTGCCCTTTCCTCCTGTTATTCTGGCTTTTTCTTTGTGTCGACATATAAGCAATTGAAAATTGACTTTTCAGGCAAGTAAGGAATAAGTGCATTTCCTTTTTTTTTTAACTTCTGATGCAAGAAAATGCCGGGGGAAAATGGCTTGCCTCATGAATTACGCCTCGTCTGATACGTTTTTCCACCCTAATTTTTCACACTTTCCTCCTCCTATTTTTTTTTTTTGAGGTAAAGAGTGCCTCGCAATTCACTTGCCTGATGAATATTTTGCGAAACAAACATTTCTTAGAATGAATGAAGTTTCTTTGAATGCATGGTGCCTCAGTCCTTTTCATCTGACTGAGGCACCACTATACTCACTGCAGGACATTTTTCGGAGTCTGCTATTATATTCTTATTTCAAGAGAAGCAATGGTAACTTGATTTTCGAATTGAAAACCCAAGCTTTTCTCTCAGAGTTACAAATGAACAGCGGGGGGTTGATAAATAAAATTTACCATAATATTCCAGCTACCATCCAGCCTATTTTCCAAAGCTTTTTTTCTGGACTGAATGGCTTCACTGTAACAAGATTTTACTGCATCTAAAATATTGTATGCTCTGAATTATAGGTCTAAAAAATTTCGAAAGCAGAAAAACTACAGAATGAATCTTTGTCTTAATGGTTTGAGAAACATTTTTTCCAAATTAAATACACTTTTTACTAACCTGTTGACTTTTCATGTAAAAAAAATCAGACAAGGCAAAGGATAATTGTTTAAATTACTGAGTGTAGTATCAATTTTTTACTTTCAAAAATGCCTGAAATCTTTTGGTTGTTTGATCAAGGGCGCTTGAATGGTTTCTATTGAGTAAAGTCAAGCTGAAGATACTGTACTTCTAATTTTCTAAAATATACATGTCAGCAGAATATTATGGTACTTCCCTGTTATCTCAGTACCTACTTTCCTGTTATCTCTGTACCTTCCCTCTGACCATTTTAACCTGACCTATCCTAACTTCACCTAACCACCTCCCAAAATCAGTTTCTACTTTCTTTGGGTTTCTGCTGAAAGTGAATCTTTTAACTAAAATAACCTGACCTAACCTAACTTTACCTAACCACCTCGCAAAATCAGTTTCAGCAGAATGCGGAAAAATAAAATCCACCGTTTCTGGTAGGTTGTTGTGATAATGAACTTGTCCTAAAGATTTGTCTGGATGGTAGTGTGGTCTAGGAATGAGGTACTGAGATAACAGGAAAGTACCAATATGGTACTTGGAGACAAGGACCAGAAGCTTTTTCCTGCTTCAATTTGAGCTATTCACGCTTTTTTCTCTTTCTTTAATGAACTGATTCTTGAAATGTGACACATGTGTCAGATATGTAAACCAATTTAGTAAATATACCACACGGTACCCCCAGAACTGGAAGTCCCAGAAATGAGAAAATATTGGCATTCACACAGCACACCGGTGTGCAACAACTGAGATAGGAAACAATCCATAATCCCATCCTCCCCCTCTTTTCCCCTCGCCTGTGTGTGTTGTGATGGTCTACAGTGAAAACCCCGGGGTTCTGAACGTATCCCACCCCCTGGTCCTGGGTGTAAGAGACCAGTAACACCCAGTACAGTATAGTGATTCCTCTTCTCGATTAGATTACACGCATCAGCTAAAAATATTTCCCCCCGGGTGCGACGCTTTTACTGCGCAAATTGATCGAGGCCGCGAATAGTTGTCGCATTTAGCGCAGAATTGCGAGGCAAAATAAAAGGGGGGAAATAGTTTTAAAATTTTGAAAAGATATATACAGTATATTGTCATTGAATGTATGAGGCTGAGGAGTCTAATGCAGGCGGGCGAGCTATTTCAAAGTCAAAGTTATTTAGAACCAAGCAATATTTCCACAAGTGGAATTGCCTGTAAAGTGCAAGCAAGCAATCCACAACCATTGATGACTTCAAAAATGCCATCTGATTCATTGCTCATCAAAATAATCAGTCCTGGCATAATTTGTTCAAATACTTTTGGAAGCTCAACAGTTTGAAGCTGAAGCCAGGGTAACTTTTTTGAACATAGTTTTCATGCAGTAGTAGATTAGATAAGTGTTCACCAGCCCATGGTCCGCAAACCAGCTCTGGTCTGCAGAAGTTTTTTGTCAGTCTGCAGGATATTTTCAGTAAAATAAATGTATCAAAAGTAACAATCAAGTGTCTGTTATGCTCCTCTGAAATTTTGGAGATAAAATGTCAGCTAAAATTATCTTTTCAAAAAAGTTGAATTTTCTTCTATAATTACACTTCAGACAAATTTTCACCTGCTGAAATAAATTATTTTAATTTTTTTATTTTCAAAAACTTTCTTCACGCTGAACTTTCTAATTTTTTGTTTACTTTCAATTATAGCTGCTTCATTGGTGCTTAATTTAATTTTTAGTAAGAAGCAGAAACTGTTCAATTACCTGCCATAAAGTCTTTCAAGCACAACTTTTTTGAGTCTGCCAAAATTTTGTGAAACTTTGCCAGTCTGCGGAAATATTTTGGAAATTTGAAAGTCTGCAAACAATTTTATGGAAATTTGCTGGTCCACAGGCACAAAAAGGTTGGGGAATACGGGATTAGATATTTCAAGTCTATAAATTTCACATAATCTTGTACATCAAGGATGAAAATGACTTTACATGGCATTTCAATTTGAGCACAAGTACAAGATTACTGGTGGTCCTTCAACGTGCAACCAGCCTTAATCATTCAATGTTTCTAAATCTTTGCATAATTTGTATCACGATGCCCAGGTGTGGCTGTGCACCCCCTTCTATACATATGACCTGCTCTTAAAAAGCAAATTTTTTCTCTCTAAAATCTGTCCAATGGCCAGGTGTGGCTGGGCACCACATGTTGTTCAGTAGTACAGTAGATTATGTCAGGGGCTATTAAGCCTCTCAGACAAAGATTTGAACTTCACTTATGGTCAGTGAAAGAAAGGTATAACACAATCAGCCGTTTGCGGCCTGAGGTCAATACCTCAACTTCAAGTTTGAATATATTATCATCTTCTGGAAGAAGATGGATTTCTTTTTCTCGAATCTTGTGACGACGTGGCGTTTTCGTACGCCGCGTCGAATTTTCTTTTCCTGTTTGTTCCTCTGACTCGGGCGACATCTAGTCGTCCCGAGGAAAGCGGCGTGTCAGCGGGCGACATCTGTTCGACCCGTGACAGATTAGATGGTCCAAGTCTCAAAGCATCACATACATGGAAGGTTGACATTGACTTTACTTGACATTGCAATTTTAAATTTGCAACTTACATCAAATTATATTACAGTATTTTGCACTGCTCTTCTCCAAATAAATATTTTCTGAATATTCTAAATACATTATTCAAAAACATGAATAGGTCACAAAGTATTGCAGGTATCCTTGGCTCCACTTTATTAAACAGAAAGTACAGTATTTAACATTTCATAAATTGAACTTACTGTATATTGTATTTCAAGCATTTTAGAGAGTCTGAGACTTGACACTTCGTGGAGCTGATTAATTTGCATTTATTCCATTCTTTCTTCTCTGATTTGTGTCTTGCCTTAGAAATGTAACATGTCGCCACAGAAAAGAATAGGGGTAAAATCATAAAAATATTTACTTGTAAAAAAAAATCCCGATTTCCAAAAAATATTTTTCAGGGATTCTTCTTCGAAATTATAATTTCAAGAAACAATACATGGAAAATGACTCATAAAAATGAGAGCAAGGCGGCATTAAAGAAAGGTTTGTGAGAGCCAGATGTGCGCAGCTGAATTCCAACAATCTAACCCCCGATTGCTCGCCAGGGGTCGAAAAAAAGAGCGAGGGGTTTTCTCCCTCTTATCGATCCACCAAGAACGGCAGTTGGCCCGAGTCAGGCCAACTGGGGTGAACACGAGCGCGTGGGGGTCGTCGCGTGAACCAGTCTCTCGTGGAACAACGGGGGGTTTTGTCAAAGTTCACATTTCCCAAAACCTGTCTGCTAATTTCATCCATCAAAAAATATTTCTAACCCACATATTTTCTATTTACAAGTATGCCTCTAGCAATACACCACTTGAAGCAGTAGATCAATTCCATACAAAGTTGAAAGCTTTTTTTTTTATCTATCCATGAGTTCCTTGCAATTGATGATCGTTTTAACAATTTAGCAGACTTTATCATGATTGAAAGAAGGAATATATTCTCAAGACAATCGACGGGGGGCTGGTGCTTCTAGAATCTAGATGCTCGTCGAATATTAATTTTTTTTTTCAATCCAGAATTATCTTTACAATCAATGCTCGTGGTTATTTTTTGAATCTTATTTCAGAGTTTGATGACTGAGTCGAATACATTTTCGAACAAGGATATTCCAGCAGAGAAACTTTGTTTGAAATTAGGAATCAATCGTGAAGATATTTTTCTAGGCAATAATATTTTTCTACATTTTCGAAATTCATTTCCTCAAAATTGTGAAATAATTTTGTTGTTGTCAACAATCGGTACTTTCCTTTCTTATATTCTCATGTCTCTGCTGTGTATTTGTTATTCAATTAAATTTGTTTTCGTAGAGAAGATGCAGAGAAGCATACGTCTGAGCTTTTTGGGATTTATTGAATTGTCGTAGATTAATTGCAGTACATTGGTAATCATGGTAAACTCCGCGAAGAAATTCGAATTCACCCCTCTTGAAGTCAAAAGTTTAAAGAAAGAAGTTTTGCGAGGTTGCCGAGTTTTGCAGAGTCGACGCGACAGCAGAGCTTCAACAATGGAAAATGGGAGCCGGGAATTTTCGAACCCCCGGGCCCCGGGGGTTGCGTCAGCGAGCCGATGCCGTTCCGGTGCGCGAACCGACGCTTCCGCGCGCGTGCCGAAGCGCGCGGACCAGGATCAGCACCCCTCTTCCGGCTTCCGTTTCCGGCCACGATCCCTCATGGTGAATGCCTGACAATTGTTTCTATATGCATCGGCACATTTTCAATCTTTCTTTTATTTTTAGAAAATTACTTGGAGCACTTTGAATAAAAACCACTGCTGTTATTAAACCTCATTTTTAGTACTGTATATCATTTGGCATTTAAAAAAAAAAACCTCCTTCACACGAGATATGGCTTCTGGACGCAATATATTATTGGCTTGGCAGGAAATGTGTCAAGAAATCGAGACGATTTTAAGGATGATAATACTGCTGTAGTCGACTGGTGTTCCTTGCGATGAAGACGTCTCCACAATTCAATCGGAGTTATCATTTGTAAACTCATCTTTCGAAGCTATTTTGGGAGAATTTGATTTATAATCTTCAAAAAAACATTCTGGTATAATAACTGTTTCGTCATTGTGTCTTCACGCACAGACAGTGAGAAACAATAAATCGTACAACTGGCTATGTTCAAAGTTCGAAGACTCCTCTTGATTATCACATCACGGGTTCCACCAAAAAGTTCTTTACTATTCCTGCCTTCTACTTACAAATCACGAGTTATATTTTGTTTGAGAGATACAGTATAACTAATTGCAAGGTAACTTTTCACCACGATACTGTATCCAAGGGACCAGAAAATAAAGTGTATAACAGAGACTCTCTTCAGAAAAAAGGCCCAATTTTAAACCACATCCCACGCAATGAATCCCTCACACATGGAATGTGCATTAATCTTATAAAATAATGCGTAAAATATTCAAGTTAGCCATATCCCACATAGAAAGCATCGCTTCTCATAAAAATGCCGTTACTTCCTAATAATAAACACACCGGTTTTTTTGTCAATTTTATCTTCTGGGGAAAGTGCCCAATTTCGTACCTTTTGATTTTGTTCAGTTCATTCTGTACTGTTTCGCGGTCAAAATTGAAAGAATCCCGCAGAAAAAATCCTATCTAATTGACTTCAGATCTCCAGGTAAAAAATTACTTACAGTGAATCGTGGGTCACTTTGTCTTTTCTCCAAAGATTACTACATTTATTTACCAGCAGGTGGACCACATGAGCATTTTGAACTATACCTGCATACTGAAATCCTAGAGAACATTACTTGTTGTAACATTTTTCCATTTGCCATCATAGACTGCTTTCAAGGATTTCGTTGAGGTACGTACTTGTACATATATAGTTCTTCGCCTCTGTCTGACTTTCTTCCTGATATTTTCGAATATTTTTTCAGCAGCGCGCTCTAATATTTTTTTTTTCGTTTATCTGTTATCCAGTAATAAATATGACTAATGATATAATAAATCTGCATGTAAATGGTATTCAACAATTCCACATGTACCCCAGATCCTCCACGGAAACTGGGAAAATAAATCCGCAATCAGCTTAAAAGGGAAACACGCTTTCCAACTGCGGTCAAGGGCGTATATAAAGAACCTAGGTTTACAAATAAGAAACCGACGCACTTCCGGGAAGCCCTTATTATTGGAACGCCGTGGCATATCTCGGGGCTCGAGTACGCACGCCGTCAACAAATCTCGGGTGCAGTTGCACTCGAACTTTCGTTGCAAGATCTCGAGTTCAGACGCGGAGTCCACTCATCTTATTCAACAAGAGTACAATCACATCTCAAGATATTCAACACGAGTCCCGCAATTTCCGCGGAAGGTTCGATTGTATATAGTAATACTGCATGTATAGCACTGTACGATGCCACGAGCAATCCAAGTGAACCCCATCAACGCCACAATTTCTGCGGTGATTTCAGTGCTGATTTACCTTCCGTTAGTGTTGTGCGGGTTCTTCCTGAGAAGCATTGTCCGAGCCATCACGAAATGCAAATTCGGTCGACAAGCAGACGTCACATTTTCTGGTGACTGTACAACTATTGTCAAGGGCATGCGCAATCCGGACTCCCTGCTCGCCGCCATCATACATTGCGAAAACGAGCTGTCGTTAGAACAGCTCAAAGAACGCTTTCGTGAAAAAATCCTGGACGTCAGAAATCCGGACGGTTCCTGGTTGCATCCGAAACTCAGGTCCTCGTTCATATACTTCCTCAACTACTCTGTGTCAGTACCGTACCAGGACTTTGATTCGGATCAACATTTTGTGTACTTGATGGACAAAAACGGGCAACCGTTGGTGTGCCGCAGTGACCAAGACTTGGAAGATGCCATGGAAAAATCTTTGAACACTGATGTTCACCCGGACCAGCCTCTGGTTCCGAAATGGATATTCCGAGTTTGTTACAAGCAAGATCAAGGATCAGTTCATACTTGCATCATTATGCATTTAGACCATAGGCTTGCTGACGCAGGAGGAATTTTGCTCGCGCTGATGCCAAAGTTTTTAGATGAGGATCTGAAGTCGGATCCAAGTGTGATGTTCCGAAGCATGAGGCCAGTGAAACTGTGGCAAAGGCTGATTTTGTATGCAAAGGGATTTCTCCTGATTCCTTTGGTTCTGTTGAGGACTTTGATGGTGGCTGTTGTGGACCGGAATCCACTTCATGACCGAGAAGGAAAACAACCCGGACGGTTGGTTGTTAAGCATGCTTAAGTTTACAGAGATAAATTGAGGAGGAAAACGAAAAGCAACAGTACAGTAAATATAATACACTAAATACAGTATTCCAGATCTGTCCTGAGGATTGAGGAAGAGATGAGCCGCATTATCAGTCTAGTTTTTACCCATTTCCGCGCGCAGGAAGTGAAAAAAGCTCATGATAGCAACAGGCAATTAGATTGCTGGCATTAACTTAAAATAGACATTTTTCATAATTCTACACAGTACCGCAATTGGAAGATGACACATGCCCGTTCCGGGCCTCTCCGGTTATACAGGTACTGTACTGTACAGTACTATCAACGTTAACTTTTCTACTCACTCTTGCGAAGACTGAACGCATCTATTTCTCAGATTGTCCCTATCGTCACCTAGGTGTCGTCTGTGTTGCAAAGCCAGTAAATAACCAGTACAGTACTGTACTGCAAAAAGTTGTACTCCCTCATTCACAACCATCCTGTCTGGATGATTTTACTGTACAATATTGTATAGCTAATTTTGTTGTTGTCAAGTTGGGCTCTCTCCCCATCGGTATCCTCCACAACGGACGTTTCTCTGGTACGTCCCTTGAATTCATTTCATTGTAGAGTCCACCTGTGCTAAATAATACATGCGCCTCGTCAGCAGAATTGAGGTTCAGACTAAATGCGATACAGTCACGTTATATTGTATACGGTTTCTTCTCCGTTCTTGCAATTTCACAGATTCTTTCTGGCTCCACAACACATTCCCATGAAGAAACTGCGGGAAATCCGAGTCAACACTGGAGCAACACTCAACACGATTCTTTCAGTAAGTCTTTTCCGCGGCGTGCACAGAATGTGCGAGAAAATAAACGACGGAAGCGGTCCCTTGAAACGATCATGGAACTGGACAATAACAGCTCCTATCAGTCGTTGGCTGCCTGGAGACAAAGTCGAACTGATTAACAGATCAACAGGCATCTTGTACGGCATGAACTCATCTGAAATATCAAAGAATGATCCCTTGGATGCGTTGGCAAAGGCCAAGTACGTGTTCGAGGATCCCTCAAAGAACGACTACGGCTGGGCAATGAGATTATTGGGCTTGACAATGTACAACTGGGTGCCGATGTACGTTAATGACTTGCTTTTCGCGAAAGGCGTACGAAATTACACGGGTGTGTTTTCGAATGTGAGAGGGAACGAAAGTGTTCAGCACATGATGGGGAATAAGATGATCTCCATGGTGCCTTACGTCAGCATGTGGGATAATTTAGGTGAGTTTTCGAGGTAGTCAATTGGTTTATTTTTGCTCTGGTCCCCACAAAAAAGATATGTTTAGTGCTGTAGACCTTATTACGATAGAGTTTATGGTCTATATTATCTGCGTACCATGGCTCCAAGATTTTATAAAAAATAAATATAAATAAATAAATATAAAAAATAAAAATTCTTGAACTGTCGACTTCATTTTTATGTGACTTCACTGATCTACGGCCTTGCTTATTGTTATTTATGTGGCATTACAGTGCTTTTTGAATCGTACATATGAATGTGGACTCTGCTACAACAACTTTCTCTGTATAAGGAATTTTGTGGCCCATAATTACTCATTTTATGTATATAAGTTCTCTGTAGAAGTTATCTCGGCAACGAATTTTTTCTGGTTACATAAATTTTGTAGCAGAAAGAGTCGAACACCCGTTTTAGTACTGTACTTTACCTTCCTATGTTCCACTCTAAGAAGGTAGGGACAATACTGGACATACGTGTGTAATTGCTGGGGTCTCACATCATATACAGTACAGTACTGTATAATGCATACGGGAAATGTCCTCGAAATATGAAAAAATAAAAAAATTTCAAGGTTGCCCATGCTCTTTAAAAATTGGGGAAAAATTTAATGTATCAACAAAACCAGGGATTGAATGTTTCAAGTCAACTGTTCGAATTTATGAACGTTATTTATTTCATGGCGATCGCATTAAAAATATTCTTGCTCTATACTATGATCAGCAAACATACGATCAAAAATGTCATCATACTTCGAGCATTTGTCTAACGTTCAACACACAATAAAATATTCATATTGACGTCCTTGACATACTATTAAGACAGATGATTTGATTGAAGGCATATCACAGTACAGTATTCCATGAGTATTTCCTCGACAAAAGTAAAACTTCTGCAGTGCTGCTGTAAATTCAACTGCAGATCGAACATTGGTACAGTTGTGCGAGAAATATTTTGAGAATTGCACTCAACTGAAATTGTTTTACACTCAGCTTTTCACCATTTTTTTTTTTTACATTGATGCTTACTCATATATTTCCGTTCTTTTCCCTTAGATTACGGCATGGTTTCATTCAGCTATCATGATTCTATGACTGTTGCATTGGCTGGAAGAATCGGGTCTTTCAAGTCAAGAGAGGAACTCCGACAGCTCTGGCATTTCATCAAAGAAGAGATAGAAATTCTGCACGAGACAGCTGTCAAGAAAGTTTCATAATAATTTTTTAGGAGTGATAGGATTACAGCAGAAAGCAAAATAAACAGATTCGATTTTAATTTTTACATTTCTTTGAAGTTATATAATGAACTTAAAAGAAGAATGAATGATGACTAATGCTCCGGTTGAGCCACACTATATTGTGATATTGGAAGTTCAATTAATTCCGAAAGTAAAGTTACCTTCTCAATTTTACGCAAGAACAGTTGAATTCTTGAAGAAGCTAAAAATGTTGGCTGCACACGAAGTAATGGATAATCCCAACTGGAACGTTGATCATAAATGAACTACAGCACTGTATTCAAAAGTCAAAGGGTCCAGTTGGTAATTTTCATTTGCATATTTCATGGAAAATGCATCCTTTACCTTTAACAGGAATACAAATCAATAAGCTTTCCTGCAATAGTTCTCAAAATATTGAGAAAAATTACATGTATTTCACGTCGCAGTTTCCGAAAATTGTTTCAAAATTTATCTACGTTTTTTGATTACGTACGCCCAATTCTGGTTCAGTCGACGGAAAAAAGCGCCCTGCATAATTTCAAATTCATCAGCTTATTTTTCCCATTGCAAATTATGCTAATATAAGCCTCAAGAACACTCAGTTAACTTAGGTTTATTCAATTGTTTTCTACGATTAATATATCAAGTCCTGCTTGATAATATTGAAAGTCACCCAGATAGTTGAGTTTTGCTTCCATCAGGAATGACTCGCATTTCATCTACAGCAAGCTGAAATTCAAACCTTTGCTTCCTCAAATGTACGCGACATACAACAACAACAAAAACGATCAACACCCAATGAAATTCGCATTGCATTTCAGTGTAAATCGCCCAAAAAAATTGAAACCACTGGAAGGATTCCCGGAACTGCGAAACCAAACCCCCGCCCTTCGCGATACCCTCTAAACTGCCACCGCTCCACGCACAATAAAATTGCCATCTAAAGCCTTCAACTTTTCGCACCATAAAGCTTCAGAAGATTTCACGCAGTCCGAAATTTAAAAATGCTTTTCTTTCCGCCGCGTCCACCAGCCGGCATGGCAGCGTCGACGGCTTTTACGAAGTCTGTCAGATCGAACAATGTGTGTGGGGGCGGCTCGAGCCGACCTTGCCGCACTAAATTGCACAAAAAGGTCATCATTTTGTCAAATTCGCCGCCGTCGTCGCCGCGTTCTTTCATCATTCGGTCGTTCTCGGCTTTCCAACGCGTCATCCAGAAACCATGAACATTCACGTCGTTGAAGATGAGGAAAGACACAGGGACGGAAAGTGGCTGACGAGACATTCCGCCATACAGCACGAGGCTGGAACCATGGGCCATCATTTTCATCATGGAAATTCCTGATTTTCCTGCGACACAGTTCAAGCCAAGGCGAGGAGGGTTTGTCTTCAGTTGTCCTACATGAAAAGGCATTCTTTTCTGATTAAAAAGTCCTAACATTCAACTTTGATAGTCTAACACACTGCGAGCGAATAATACATTGAGCGCAATTTTTCGTGCATTCACATTGAGCACAATCACCTGATAAGAACTTCAAATCTTCGTCATGATCTTTCACAACAAAATCAGCTCCCAATGCTCGCAGTCTTCTGTCCACTTCGTCAAAATCCGGTCGGTCTCTAACGATGTTTGCAGTCTTCAAGCCCAATGCCTTGGCCACCTGGATCACTGCCTCTCCAACGGCGCTGTTGGCGCCATTTTGCAACACAACATCACCTTAGCCATAGAGAATTGGCAATATTACTTGCTCAACGCAAATATAGAACTTCATTCAGTTTTAACGATAGCATTTTTTGCGTCTAGAATCGTCATAGTTATAGCAATGTGATCTTGATTCAACAAAGAAAGTAAGAGGGGAATCTGCAGTCGGTATAAACTATTCAGAGAGGCTATTCAACTATGCAATGGAAGACCTTCAGGCTCCTAAATTACTGCATCATGAAAAGCGAAAAATTCTTTGGCTTCATCATCCACGAGAAACTGCAAGGAACAATGTCCAGCAGTTTATTTTTTTTTTTTTACATCATGAACCACGATTCAGCCCTTCTCCTGCTTCATTGAAGTCAGAATTCCGAGTGATGACTTTTTTCATGATACTCTGAGAAGTCTGGGTAAAACTGACTTAAAATGCGTCGAAAGACAAAAAGTAAATCTGCAATAATTCCAGTGCGCTGGAAAAGTTGAGGTCGAAGGAATAAAAAAAAATAAAATAAGCTCTTCAAACAGAATTCTTTACACAATTCAACCCAACTCGCGCTGAAACCAGAAAATCCCCGCACACAAAATCTAGAAGACAAAATGTTACTGTGGGTTACCTGGCCTTAGAGGAGAGAAATCCACAAGCATCCGATAAGCCGTGCAGGGATTCACGCTCAAGGTGGCCGCGGAAACCAAGTCCAGGTCTTGCGGAATCTTATGAAACGCGTTCGCATCCGCCCGAATGTGAGATGTCCACGTGCCCAACCCCGTTTTGCGAGTGATGACAATATCTCCGGAAGTGAGAGACGTTATCCGAGGACCGCAAGAAATTACACGAGC
Source organism: Notodromas monacha (assembly GCA_905338405.1). Lineage (NCBI taxonomy): Eukaryota > Metazoa > Arthropoda > Ostracoda > Podocopida > Cyprididae > Notodromas > Notodromas monacha. Next base: position 25,439 of record CAJPEX010001783.1, read on the forward strand.
TACTGCTTCTGAACCAGGAATCGCAGGAAGTGGGGGTTTCACTGCGTAAACGCCTTGAATAGTATTGATGTCCGCCGGGTTAATGGGTGATGCCAAAGTTTCAACCACAACCTAAAAAAACATTTTCAAGGTATTGTACTGTACTTCTACAATTCAAAATGCCGTATCATACGAAGAAATCCCTGGGAAAATTGCTGATGTTTGTGACAACATTTATTCCGAAAAATTTTCGACTCGCACTAACTGAACGTCCGTTTCTAAAATTTTTACATGATAAAGGTAGCTTGTTGGGTAAATTATGGCCTTTCAAAACCTTATTATAAAAGCTCAAGGGGAAATCGAAGGTTTTGTCAGGGAGAAAATTTGATTTAGGATCTACAGAAGACCGAAGGATTAAGTGCACAAGGGAAAATATTTCATTGACGCAAGTTCTAAAACAAGTTACGACATCTGTTTCGGTACTACCTTGATACAGGTGGAACTCACACTCTTTCTCTACAACGAAATACAGCACTGTCAAAGGGAAAAAAATATTTGTAGAGAATCCTTTGGGATAAAAAAATCTTTAGGCAGAAAAAATTATAGAAAGGAGAGACCACCTTTACTAGATTTTTTGTACGTCAGAACATAAATACAGTTCATTTGTGCTGACTGATAGCGCACCCAAATCGCGATTTAGATTTTATTCTCCACAGAAGAATAAGCATTGTGTTTCACTCGTCAAATACTGCATGCGGGCAAGATACAAGGAAATTTTCACCGCATCGAACGGAAAAGAACACTACTGTACTAGTAAAACGGATATAAGGGCTTCTAAATTGAATCACACCGAACATGAACAGACCTCATGATCTCCAGGAACATCGACATCAAATTTGTCCATCTTCAGCACACTTCCAGGTTCTCCGGTAGCATCATACACTAATCTCGTCCCGGAAGCAACAAAAGTTGACGAACAGCGAACACATTTTCGAAAACTTAAAGGGGTTCGTGAGCCCAAACGCAAAGCTTGATTCAAAACCATCTTTTTCTTCCTAAAAATAAATGCAAAGCAACAGGATCAAAATGCTACAAGAATTCAATCCTAATCGCGGCATATCCAAGTAAGAAGAAGAAAAAAAAATTGACGAATAGAAGTGTAGCTGCATTTGCTCCTTGACTTTTTTCGCCGAAAGAAAAAAACGTAGGTTCAAATGAAAAACGTACAGTTTCAAAACAATCCTTTCGTCAAATTCCTCTTCATCCAAAATCTCCGTCATAATACGCGATATTTCAAGGAGTGTACGAAATGAGACCATCGAGCAGGGATGACTCTTTGCTGATTTTTCCATCATGATATTGTACACGTAGCTAAAGCACTGAAGACCAATTTACGAACGACAAGAAGTTCACATCAAGAATGACTACGATCTCTTCACTGGGAGATTCATAACTATCACATATAAATCGCTGAAGTTATGTGATTTTTCAACACTCAAACCTAGGATTTATATTTTTGAAGAAGAAAACTTGAATGCGCGACTATTCAAACTGGATATCAAGCTAGTCCAACGACGAAGAGGCTTCACAGATGCGCCGAGAGCCTCACATCAACAGCGCTTCCGATTCTTCACGACGCTTAGAATTCTCTGTCTGGGAACAGAACTGGGGCAACTCTAGACCAGATAAAAAGCACCACGCAGATCCATGATGATACAATTTTCACCCATACGGATGCCCAGTTCGACGACATTGATTTCAAGCTGGAATCAGGCCTGAAAATAAACAAGAATAGGTTTTTCAAACCATGAACCCTTTGGCTCACCATGGTGACAAATTTACCAGACGAAGGATAGGATTACTCACGAGTACCAATTGGTCAGGGTCATCATGACGTACAAGGTAGACAATGCGAACATTACATGAAACATGGACCAAGGATAAGAAGTGCCCTCCTCTTCATCGTCATATACTTGTTGACCTTCTTGTTTTCCACCACCACCTGCAAAACATTCAAAAATTAGGCCATACATACGGGGTCAATCAATACCAGTGCCCTGAGGATTAAGGTTTAGCATTAATTGTTTGGAACAGGAAAAATCGTCGCATTACTTCATATCAAAATAATAAAATCCTATTAAATTTGATCAACCCGAAATTCTACTGGTAAGATGGTCATACATATAGAAAAGGAACTCAAATTCAGATGAAAGTTCGGATAACGTACTGAATTTTAAAATGAATTAATCGAGGATGTACAGAATGTCTACCCCCGCTTAAGAAACCTGTCATTCTAGAAGTACTGTACTACACAATTCATGAAAATTTAACAGCAATAAATGAAGAATTTCTCACAGCACAATTACAAGTTACCTTTTCAGGAACCTCACATGAAAAATACGTACCACTTTCTCCATCATCTTTCGTAATGATTGATCCTACGCCGAGCTTAGCCGCTTGAGAAGCAGTCGAGTTACGAATGCTTGACCATAAGACGCACAAGAACCAGATCACCAAAGCTGGAAAACGACCAACTTTGAATGAATAATAACGATCTTCCCAAAAAAACTAACACTAAACTGACCAATAATGCTCTGAGTGTCGAAGTTCTTGCTGTCACATTTCGCGGTCTCTCCGTTGATCAGTGCAGAAAAGTTCAGCTTACATTCGCATTCTGAAAATAAAAACCATCAGCTACGGATTGGCATTTACGAGTATTCCGACAAGTAACTTACCGGGGCTATTAGACATAGCAGACCAAGTAAGATACATGACATAGAGGGAAACAAATGAAGACTGCAGAAGACCAGAGCCAGGCTTTTTCTCTTGCACGAACTTGTTCACAGATATGAGGCTCATAACAACACAAAGGATCATATTGAATGATATGAAGAACTTGTTCAGATGGCATCCTTCAGGCTAGCGGACGAAAATGAACAGAACAAGATAGATAAAATGACTAACGAAATGTCTGTCGTCAACTCACCGTTGTATAATATACGTAAAATAAAACAATGGCCGTTAAGGCCGAAGCGTACTGCAGCACCGTTGCTCCCATCAGCGCGAACGTCCTGAAGAAGTCAGTGATAATTTTTGTGTCACACGACGAAAGATTGTCTTGATTCTTACATTCATCAATTGCACTCACCAAGCTTTCGATGAGGTTTCCTCAAACTTTTCAATCCAATTTTCAGCCCATTTGTCGGCGAAGTCGATGATCAGCACGAGCTGGATTAAGATGAACAGGAATCCTCCAACCATTCCGATATACATCCACGAGATTCCGAAGCCAGTTTCGGGTATGAAGAAGGCGCCAACAACTCCTAGTATAACCAGCAAGTATTTCAAGCCCCAAAACCCATTTTGGATTGCAGCTCTTCCGTCACGAGATGACCTTCGAAATGGAAAATAATCGGAATGCATTCGACAGGTAAAATTTTCTGGATTCCGAAGAACAGTACCTGACGTTTATCATCATAACGGCCATTGCAGAGAAGAATAACGTGAGCACGAAACACACGCGATAAACAGCTATATATCCAACCACGCCATCACAGTCCAATTTTGTTTTTCCAGTGATTTCAGATATAATGCTGTCCGATCCATCTTTACAAAACGGAAGCTTTTTCAAATCATCTTGGAGTCCTGGTGCCATCATGATACAGCAGACGATCGTCACAACAACCAGCATCAAGGAATACATCATTCGTGTAGACGTTGAATTGGAACACGATGGACACACCGCGCAGCAAAGGCTACACGCTGCGCTGCCACAGCAACATGCTAGCTGGAAGTTAAAACGGAAAAGTTAAGCTATGCATGAGTAACTACTATATCATGTACTCACTTGGCTCACGGCAAACGGAGCAAGAACGGCTCCCATGCTGAATTAGTTCAACTGACCACCAAGCGTACCTCGCCCTTTAAAAAAACCGAAGTAATACAATCAGATTCAAGATCATTCACCCGAACTCGAAGAATGATTCCAAAGCGGCATAGTAACACCTTCCACTCTTCGTTCACAGGCAGTCGTTCTTCATATGACACAAGACTTTCAAAGCGGAAACGCGTTAAAATAATGAGGAGTTACGGGAAGTGCGCGGAAATTAGCTCCGGAATCTGCACGTTCCTCGAATTGAACACCTTGATTATCCGCTAAATACAGGTGAAAGTAAAATTTTAACTTTCAATTGAGGACGAGTGAAGGAACAACATTCCTGCCTTCTGCCTTGCAATTACGGTAATCTCTTTCTGTTCGGAAATCCCTTAGAATTTACGCAGAGGACGTTAGTCAACCAGTGTCGCCACGTGGTGGCGCTGCGTTTCCCTTGGAAAGAGTTAAACTGGGCATCAGCTGTTGCGGATGCAGTTCGGCTGTACCCCTTGAATTGTGATGTAAGATTTGTGGTTACCCGGTTTGTGCCGCTGAATCTCTGTGTGTAGATGTACTGTATTTGTTATCGTCAGAAAATTAGTGCCGCTGATTCTTTAATTTTTCCAGGTTTGATTTGAAGGAAAGAGAATGGATGATGATTTTATTTGCCTGGCAAATAAGTCGGCTCATGTATATGATGGAATCAAAAGTGCATCTGTTTCCAGGAGAAAGGGCGAGAAACCCGTTGGTGTTCCAATTGATACAAAATTAGAGTAAGTATTTCATGATTATTTCCTTCGAGCTTGAATGTGGCTTGAAAGTACCCGTCCGTATTTCAGAGAACTGCAAAGCTTTATTCCCGAATGTCCGTTTTGCGGTAAGCGGACGAAGGGTTTCGAAGATAAGATGTGTCACGTCAAGAGCTGTGGTCGGAAAAGAGGCATCACTGTTGATAAACAACTTGCTGCACTTAAACTTCAGCAAAAGCAAGTTGCCGAAGTTAAGGAACTAGGAATCCCGTCCTCGAAACTGAAGCAGCAGCAGCTGTCACCGATTTCTCGAAAGAAAACTTCCAGTAGACAGGTCCGTATGTACCCCAACTTCGTTCACCATGAAGTTTCATTTTTATTATCTCGTTTAACAGAAAGTCGAGGGTTCCGATACTGATCTTCAAACCGCGCTGGCACTCTCCGCATCATTACAAGAAGCCGTTTGTGTTAAACAAGAGACTTCACTGCCGTTTCCGAGTGAAACCGTTGTTCAAGGCCCTTCGGTTCGGAAAATTGGAAGGAAGGCTGTAAAAAAGTGAGACGAAGGTATATTCTTAGATTGCATTATCATTGTGTGATATTTTTCGCAGATTTCCTCTGGTTCAAAGCAGTGATGAAGATAGGCGCACAGCGGTGATCCAGCAGATTTCAGACATCATGTGTGAACAGCGAATCATTGATATTCCGCCATTATTAGCTGAATTTTATAATTATAAGCGTTCGAACGTGCGTGCCCCTTTGGTAAGGATTTCGATCTGATTGCGTAATTGTGACTTGCTTTGACCTATTCTTTTTTCAGCTGTCCGAATGTGCGAGCTCCCCGAAGTTATGGAGGATGAATTCATGTGTTAGTCCTTCAAATGGATCGTCACTATCTTATCTTGTGCCGGACTTCGAAGAATTCGCTACTTTTGGGTCGGATTCGTTGAAAGCTGGATTCCGGCGGTCACTGAATGTTCCCGGGAGGGATGCTACGTTTGTGAGTACAGAACTTTTATTATAGTGATCCTGAGGAAGAACAGCATCGGTACATTCATCTTGAAAAAATTTTGTCTGATCGCTTTTCTTCTGGCACCATTATTTTTGCATACAGTATTGCAGTTCGAAATTTATTTAATTGAATGTATGATTTAATGGTTTCTTTAGATTCATCAAAGTCAACGCGAAGTGGAAACCACTCAGGAGGTTTTGGCAAGTTTATGCGATGTCGAACATGCATGTCCGCCGCCTGAATTTACTGTGGAGGCCGCCGAAGACTTCAGAATTGCAGAATATTCTGCATTACGGAATCCTTTCAGCTGTCGCAATGGACAAACTCAACGGAAAAATGTCCTCTCGCGACAAAGTTGTGTGCAACCCACAACAGTTGTTCCAAAATTTGAAAACTCTATGTTCAACGGTCCGCCAACTGTAGTCAAGATCGAAAATTGCAGTCAGTCTGACAGTGATGATGCGGAAAATATTTGTCGAATGCCACGGAATGATAAAGCCTCGTTCGGGCTTTTTTCGATACCCGAGACATTCCGTGAATTTTCGGCTCAGCGTTTCGTCGAAAATTGGATCAAATTCGGAAGAGATGAAGATAACGACGTTAAATTTGCTTCAAATTCAGGAGAATTACTCGGAATCAGTTCAGTTGTCCTCAGAGCACAGTGTCCTCAGCTCTTGAGAGATTTCCATCGTTCTTGCTCCAACGGGATCAGCAACGTTTTGACGGAGTATGAACCATCTGTGATTCGTTTTTTCTTCGACTTTCTCCTGACCGGGATTTTTCCGGAATGTGGAGAAACAGTTCTTTCAAAAATTTATGAAATCAGTGTAAGATTCGACTGTCCTCTTGTTGCGTGCGTTGATTTAAAACCGCCGGAGAATCGTACTGAGAAAACGTCTTGCACATCAAAAACCGAAGATGAGAATCGAGTGATCGATGATATATATGAAGTTATCTCAGAACTGAATTCAGAAAGCAAATCAATTCAAGTCGAAGAGCTTCCGGAAAGGCGTAATTTTCAAGAACACATCGACAGTTCGCCATGTATGGTCCGTCAAGAAATTCAGAGAAGCCCAGTCGAAAATGTCGATATTTCCATGTGTGATCCTCCGAAAACTCCTGTTCGTCGCGAAGTTGTTACTAGAATCCAAAGAAGCAGTACTCCGGACTTATTTGAAGATTCCGAATCCAATGATTCGTTTGAGGCCAACTCTCCTGCAAGAAGTCCAAGCAGTGAAGATGAATCATCGGAGAATCCGTCACAAAATTTGTCTTATGTTCCGGATTCTAACGTGGCGGGGAACGACGGTGAAATTAACGGGGCCATGGGTAGCCAACCTGAGGAAGTTTTATTTGAAGATGATTACGCCGGATTGGATGATTTGCATGACTGGCATTCGCCTGCCCCACCTCATACTACCGGTAATTATAAATTGTTGACAGAATTCTGTCGTGTATGAGCGTTGCTTTCAAGTGAAGAAGGGTCACTGTGTTTTGTTTAACAGACCTATTTCGTCCGTCTTCGTCTGTTCTTTCTTAGTTTACTATGTAATCCTGCATCCAAGTGCGACTAACCGTATTCCAGGCTAAATGTTTAAGGTACTTAGGATAGGTTAAAATCGTTTGGATATGTTGAGATTTTAATTCAGTTAGTGATGGCAAAGCAGAGGGATTCTCAAAAAAGTTGAACAATTTTGGATAAAGCATTTATTTCAGTGCCAAGCGCAAATAATTTAATTAAATCGATTCCCCGAGTAAGGCACGCACCCTATTTTTATTGACTGAAAAATCGAAATCCTGTACTTCTAAAGACACCGAGCATTTCAATTTGAATTGACCTTGAATTCAATTAATTACAATAGTTTCTATTTTTAATTTTGTAGGGAAATGTGTCCCAAAATTTCTCATTGGAATCAAGCATTATGTGCACCTAAATTTCAATTCTTTACCTTTCTACAATGTTCACACTCCTTTTTTTCTCGCATTTCAACGAAAAGTTGCTCATGTTAATTGAGTTAATACCGCAATTCCTTCCCATCGTATTGTCTATTTAACATAATTTTAATTCCAAAAGGGTACCACGATACAGTATTCTAATTTTTATAAATTCTTTGATGGTCTGTCAGTCAGCCACCCTAACAAAAAATGCTTGGCTGCTAAAACTGAAATCTTACGGCTGCTGCTTGATTCTTTTGAAAAAGAATGTTATGTTGGTGGTGTCTTTCATAGGTTATAAACTTATATTGTAATTATGGCTCTTCAAAATGTTCTAATTCTAGCATAACGTTATCTGGTATGGAATGCTTTTTCCCATCAGTAAAAACAAGCATTGCAATTGACGTTTTGGTTTCCCGCATCCGATCAACATTTTTATGTGGCTCGCAGAACTTCATAAAAAATCATCGAATAGTGAAGCTGCCATGGTTGCATGTATTATGCGTGAAAAATACATTCAAAAAGTACCGCACTGGAACCAGATGGACTTTTTTTTTTTACCAGAGTCTTCGAGAATTTCGCTTTCTGCTACCAAGACGCCTGAGGCTGGAGCAAGAATCATTGAAACCCCAATTGCCGGACCTTCAATCGCAGTTACGCCCGAAATACAGATGCGGAAACCTCGCAGTTCTTTGAAACGAAAAGAGCCGACGCCCGATTTTGACGCTATGATGACGCCGGAACTGCAGGTACGTTTGCTATTTTCCTGGAATTACTTATTGCGAATAACTCGTCGATTTCGTGTCAATTACATTCTGGTTCAGGCTAGGTTAGGTGCGATGGGAGTGCGGAAAATGTCGAAAAGCAAGTCAGTCAAATTGCTCAAATATATTCACGAGCAGTTGAAATCCCAGGCGAATGCTGTTGAAATTCCTGTTGGTCCCGTTGTCGAGTAAGTCGGACGTCAGGCTTTCGAGAATGAAAGCAAATATCTAGACGATGGCCCGAGATTAAATCTAAGGATTAGTTGAATTAAACATAAGAAAACTAATTATAACTTTTCTTTGGCGTATGTATAGAATTGATGAGAAATGTTTTGTCCTCTGTTCCAGACCGCTCCCTACTATTCAAGAGAGCGAAAACGGCGATGAATCTCCCATGGATACGAGTAAAGACTCTCTTGATGATTTTGAGTTAAGTACTCAACAATGTTCCACTCAGTCGACACAAGTCACTCGCACCCGGAAAAAGCGTAAGATATTGAATTGAAAGCAGCGAGGGAAATAATTCACCGACCGGTTCCTCGTTGCAGGGAAAATTGTCGATTTGGACGAAGCACTTCCGGTGGTGAAAAGTTTTATCCTTTCGAAACAAGACCTTCATTGCCAGATTTTACAATACGAACCTATTCATTTATTGGATTTGAAGAACAGTCTGGCAACTTCTGACGTATTTGTGGATGCTCCAATACTTCAGGATGTGCTTGACAAACTCGTGAGTTCGTGTGGCTTTTGTTTGATATTCGTTGTTCGGCGAAAATTTTCTATCCTCTCCATTTGTTACATTTTATTATATGCATTTTTTTCTGAATTTAAATCTATCGGTAAATTAAATAGAAATTTATTCTCGGAAAAGGAGCTTCCCTGGAAAATAATTTTCTCTTCATCCTAAGTGTCATCCTTAGATTCTGTTGATCCATCTTAATTTGTCTCTTATTTCAGGGAGTGATCTTCAGGATACCACGTTCGAGGAATCAAAGACAATGAAATCAATTGTGATCCGTCAAAATTGAATATATTGTGTATTTTTGCATTCTTCTTGTTTTTACGAAGATACTGTCAGCTATGTGTTTATTGAAAACAGACGATTATCGGTTATCTAGCATTCAAGTCGAATTGGTTTCATTCTTTCATTTTTTCCGTTGATGGTTTTTCATGTATTGAATGTTGTCTTATTTCAGCAGGATAGGTTGATTGAAATTTAAATAAAAATGTCGTCGAGCGAAGTTGCTGCGACAGACGCGCGTTTGCACGCAATGCAGTGTTTGAAAGGACAATTGCACAGTGCAGATCAATTGGAAAATGTGAATATTTTGAAAGACATCACCTGCAAGAAAAAAGCAGCAGTTGATGATATGCTGAAAACTGCTTTGAATGGCCAAGTGGAAGCCGTTCGTGCAGGTTTATCTGAGCTAGAGGAAGCTTTACAAAAGGTGGAGAGGTTGAAGATGAGGTGAGGTGCTAGAAGTTCTAGTTTCAATTATCTTCAAATTAAAAGAATTGGAAAATCGTTTCGTGATATCATTTATAAATATTTATTTCTGAATTTTAATGATCTTTTTCTTTTACAGCCGCGATAAAATTAGGGATGCTTTGCGTGACGTACCAAAGCTGGAAGAAGTTTTAACGCCGTTGAAAGAAGAGCGATCTCGTCATTCGCAATACGTTGCAGCTAAGGAAAATATGAGACATATTTTTACAGTTCCGGAATCGTTGGACAAAGCTCACAACTGGGTTGTGCAAGGAAATTTCTTGCAAGCTCATCAGGTATTGCATCGTTTAAATAGGATTCCATTCTTGCATTTTTTCGGAATCAGACGAACGTCTTTCAAGAGACGGAGAAACTCAATTCAGCACATTAAACGATCATTAATGTACTTCTGTCATTCTATTCGATTATCATTTATTTTCACTGCTTCATT
>CAJPEX010001783.1:36188-49710 GCA_905338405.1 Notodromas monacha
CATTTTTTAAATTGAACTGTAAGTTGAGTCGGAATTTAACTTTTCAACTTGCCAATTAGCACCGTAGTTTAAAAATTGTGAAATCTGATTCGTCCTGTACAATTGAAAGCTTTGTGATGGCAGAAAATTAATGGGCTAATTTATTTGCAGAGGTCTGATGGGTTCATGCCGCCAGGGAGGCCAAAACATTGGAAAGCAAAAGCTTTGAAAGTAATGGAAGAAGCGGTCTTGGAACGCATTGAAGGCAATCAAGCGTTGAATCGTGATGACAACAAGATGTGGATTGTGGTTAATTTGGAAATGTTGCGGAAAATGTTGATTGATGACCTGAAAGTTGTTAGAACGGTGTGTGTTCCAGTTTTTCCTCCTTCATATGATATTGTCAAAACTTTTACCCGTATCTATCACCAAGGCCTAAGCACAAGGGTGAGTAATTTTTCCGTAGACATAATATATTTGATAGCAAAGTTCAAAGGCTTTTTATTTTTTCACAGCTGCAAGAACTGATAAAGTTCGGCGTTCAAGGAAATGAAGTCGTCTCACTTCTGCAATGGGTCATCAATACGTACCCAGAAATTTTGGTGGAACTGGGTATTTTGCAAAGTGAAGTTGGACCTGTTCTTGATGAGCAGTCTGTTCGTGAACTTCAGGATAGCTACTTGAATGTAAGATTTTATGAGTTCGACCAGTCAAAAAGTTTTTGTTGAAATGTTGTCATGAGCAGTCTTAGCACCTCTAAAAATTTCGCACTAAGTCATCTTTAAAGACTGAACCTCTGTGTCCGAATCAATCGCAGAAAATGCCTCATTTGTTCCTATCACAAACTCCCCATTACTTTTTCCAGACGTTACAGACAAACGTCAAAGATTGGCTGAATAAATCTCTCCAAACGTCCGTCAGTGAGTGGCTGCGTCCGAATTCAGCAAAACCGGATATCTTCTCCGGAGGTGATGGAAAGCAATTCAACACAGGATTTCCTGCTTTAATTTTTGACATGGTTCAGCAAAACGTTGATGTTGCTGATACCATTAGGTGAGACTTCCGGTATTTTCTGTTGTAGATTTTTGTAAGAAGTCCGGAATTTGTTTGTTGGAATCCTCTGCAGTGGGGAAATCATGGTTGGCGCGTTGAAGATTTGCTTGGAGGAGATAATTCATCTGGTCCACGAATATAGGGCTCGAATGGTCTCGTATAAATCGAAATATTTGGAAGACCGCAGTCAAGTGAGAAATTTTATTTTTCCCATGTGTGTTGATCCAACTTGACCGTCTGTTATGTTTTGCAGATACCATTTTTCACGCACACCATGATTGCGAATGTGAACGATTGCGTTCGTATTGTCGAAATGGCGAAACAATTGAAAGACAAATACATCAAATCTGAGCTGACTCCTTCAGAGATAACAGCTATTCTTGAGAGACTTCACAAAGCGTATTTCGTGAGTATTTTCCCGAATTTTCGGCGCAATTTTTCTAAAATTATTCCTTGTACAAAGAATTCTTAAGAATTCTTAGTTTACGAAACCGTGCGAAGCGAAAATACTTCAGAATTATTTTCTTTCTTGAAGCTATGAAGAATTATTGGTTCAAGACTACAAGTTATTTTACTTTTTAGCAGTTTATAAACGTCTCACACGTTATTCAACTGCTATGCAGTACTGTAGCCTTTAAATCTCTGCGTAATTCATGAGTTTGTATTCTTGCAAATTCGCATGTGCTAATCGTTTTCCGTCGGTTTGACTTTTGACAATTTATTATTTTGCAGCATTTACGGAATGATGCCGCCAATATTTTATTGGAAGAAACGTTCGTCGATCTCGATCCCCATCTTCATGATGTGTTTTCAAGACGCTGGTTTGATGGGTCTTCGCCGGCGATGGAAACCATTCTCGTGACGCTGAACGATTACTTTTCCGACTACAAACACCTTACAGATAAAAATTACGAATACGTTGCCATGGTTTGCTTGAACACCACTGCACAAAAGTATATAATGAACATGCTTCAGCGTAAAATGCCGTACAAGAACAACGAGGAACGTGCAAGTGCTGCCGAGCGAGCTTCTCGAGAAGCTCGGCAACTGGAAGACTTTTTTGCTGGTAGGTATTCGACTTTCATTTCCTGCAGTTCCTTCAAGATGTTTCTCATTGATGTAATTATGCAATTTTTTGGCAGCTGAAGTCCCCGACTTGTCTCCCAGCATTCACCCGTGTCACGTCATGGCTTCGTTAGCTGAGGTACTGCGTGTTGAGGATCCGGAATTCGTGTCCCTCGAACTGCACGGATTGGTCGCGAAGTACCCTGATGTGACCCTGGATATTTTGATTGCCTTACTAACTGTTCGGGGTGACGTTTCGAAAAGCGACGCGAGGGCCAAGGCGCAGGAAGCGCTTGCAAGCATCGGTGGTGCTGCTGCGGCCAGAGCCCAGGCCGGGACCACAATTCTTAGTCAGGTTATGCTTCCTGCTGGCTTTCTGGCTCAGTTTTTGTAATTCGAGTGTGATCGAAACAACCCTGCTGTGAACATTCACCTCCCCATATTCAGCTGGACAATCGCGTTTGTGGAACAGAGCGTTTTCATCGAGTGGCTGCATGGTCAAATTTTCATCTGGAAAGTTATAATCTCTCCACGGTTCACCAATTATTTTTTGTTCTCGAAAATACGTAATCTTTTTGACTGTTTGATTTAATTCCTACTACCTTCTTTCATTTTGAATTTCCCGCCAATCCATGCATCACCTGTGATCAATTCTGAATGCATGATCAATCTTGAAGCTCGTGCTGCATCTTCCTGAAGCTCATGATTTCTAATTTGAAGCCTATATTGGATCTAGGAGCCGATGTGTCCACAAATTTGTTTCGCCCAGAATATTGCAAAAAGTCATCTGGTGGAAATGCAGTAATTTATGTTTTTGTAGCAGTGTTTTTGTTCCGTTATTTTTCTTTTGAGTTTATGATACGGATTATTTTGTTCATTTTTGCTCAAGTCAGACGTCTCAATTTCAGATATGCTTCATTGAAGAGCGAGGGTTGGTTGAACCATTTTATAAGTGGGGTCAACAATGGCGATGTCGCGAGGGAAAATGAAGCCTGATCTCAGATGCCTGAGGTCTTTCACGCGGGGTTTGACGAGAATATCTTTCAAGGAGTCTGTTACCGAAGCCCCGTTTAGTGCGAGGTAGGGAAGCCATTTCGTCTTCTGAATTTTTTATGAAATCTCGAAATACCGGGCTTGTTAATATTGTTCTGTGCAGAAAATTCCGCATCTGGAGAATATAATTGGGAAAATAATCTACCAATCGGAAACGATGATGTGACAACTGTATTTTTCGAAATTTCAAGAATCGACGACGATCAGAATAAACATGAACTTGGAAACGTTTTTCTGATAAGAATATAAACTCATTGAAATTATACTGCAGCTGCGGGGAGAATTCCCACCAACTTTCTGCGACGAGAAATCGGCTCTTCTGAACGAGAAATTCTCGCCGGACGAATGATAGGTTCGTTGAAATTTCGAATTAATTTTCTTCATAAGTTGAGCCTAACATACTGTACATTTGAGATATTTTCTCGAGGTGAAAATTCTTCAAATGAAGTTCTCAGGTATCATTCAATTATATTTTAATCTTCCCTCTTGAAAATTTCCAAATTTGTCGCTGCTTATTTAATTTTTTAGAAGCGGCTGCCCAGAATCAGACTACGGCCTTTCGTGTACTAAATTGCGCAGGGTCGAGAAAGTTGCGTATGTATGCAGTATAAAAATATTTGGATGTTATTACCGTAATATTGTAAAGGTGTAAATCACAGTCGTCTGTGGGAATTGCAAACCCATATCACATTTTTTTGGACATCTGCAAAAAAGCTCTTCAAAATGCAGTTGATGTCAAGCTTTCCGATGCATAGAATTTGAGAGACCTTGACTGTTTCCGTATGTCGTCAGCAAAGCTTTGAAAAAATTTAATATCTGCCACAAAAAAAGTTGTGCGTCGCTTTCCGGGTATCATGGAGTCATAGGCTGCACCATAGACCATAGAGGATTTAACCAAGTACAGTAAAGTATTGTACTGTATTTTGTAGCTCCTTAGTTGAAATACCGTAACTTGCGTGATACCGTATGTGCCTGGAGTGGTTCTGGTGTAGGAGGAAGGGCGTAAGTGTGCTAAGTCAAATAAATATATGCTTTTCTACAAGAGTCATGTTATTGGGTAATAAACGGTAATGCAGGGTAAAAATTAGAACTAAGTAGAATTAATAGAAAATAAGAAATAACTTAGTGAGTATATATCCTTGTAGGTAAGGCATACTGGTGGGGTGCGTCCTGCCGGGGAAGTGCCCTGTGCCGTCTACACGTGGTTTTGAGGGAACCGCACGAAGCGATCTTATACTGTACTGGTGGTGTAGTTTCTCGTGTACTGTACTGATAGAGCTCTGTTGAAAAGCAATGGCTGCGCACGCGCGAGTGACCTTGCTCGGTCGTGTTTGTTTCACGGTCACGAGTTGGTGAAGACGGTGACGATCAATGGCTTGGAAGACAAATTTGTGCTTGACAGCAATTTATCCGGCATTTGAAATGTTTTATCTGGAATGAAGAATTCGGGAAATTTTTTCGACAATTTTTAAAATCTTGTAAGTCGGTGAACGGGCTAATTCCTTGTCAAGGTCGTCTTTTTTGAGTTGAAGTTGGCCGTTTATTGAAAACTGCAAGGTTGTTATGACGTATTCTGCGTTCCATTCTTCTTGATTTCCATAGACAGATCAGTGAGGCCAGTATTTCCTGTGGGATACTTCCAAGAGACGCAATTAGTATGCAATTTGCTGTCTGTGGACGGCGTTCACGATCCCGACATCGTTGCGATCAATGCAGGTGAGAATTCATTGACAGTACTGCTGTATTTTGAAATGTCGAATTCCAATACTGTAACTGATGATCAAGTAATCTGTCCCTTTACACTGGCCAGATTCTTGCAGTAAAGGAACGAACAGCAAATTCAAGTTTCGTTAAATTTATAATCCGATTTTTTCCCGGAAGTTTTATGGATTAAGAGAATCGCAATATTATTGATTCTACAGCTTCTGCTGCATTGAGCGTATCGGACGTGCCGTGGGATGGGCCGATTGCTGCTGTTCGGATCGGTTCAATCGACAACGAACTTATTGTGAATCCTACCCGTCGAGAAATGGCGAACAGTGCCTTGAATCTCGTCCTTGCTTCTTTGGAACCTAACAGAATCCGTAAGCCTCAAGTCCAATTCGATGACTGAAATGTCATCCTGTCTTCATCAAGCCCGGTCGAGTGGTACAACCCGTGAATTTGTTCATTTCAGTCATGATAGAGGCATCAGCGGAGGATTATCTCCTTCAGGACTTTCAGAAAGCTGTGAAAGTTGCCGCGAAAGCCTGTCAACCGATCAATAAAGCTATAACAGAACTGCGGAAAAATGCGGGTAAACCGAAGCGGAATTTTGAAGCTCCGCCGCACTTACGGAGTGCAAATGAAGATTCTTTCGGACCGTCACCTTCGGAAAGCGTGCGCGACGCTTGTCGAGCGCTTAGTGAAATGCGCTTGAAAGACGTCTTTACTGATTCAAATTTGTCCAAAGTTGAGCGAGACGACGCAATGTTCGCTATTAAAGTTGAAATCGTAGAGAAACTGAAGGAGAGTTTTCCGGACTGGGACAATGTGTTGTTGAGCGAAGTCTTCTGGCAAGTTACCAAGACGATTTTCAGAGACCTGATCTTCGACACTCATACCAGGTTTCAGTTTTGTTATTTTGTGGAACAAAAGGATACCATTTTTGGAACTTTCCTGTTATCTCTGTACCTCATTCCTGGACCGCACTACCATCCAGACAAATCTTTAGGAAGAGTTCATAATCACAACAACCTACCAGGAACTGTGAATTTTATTTTTCCACATTCTGCTGAAACTGATCTTGGGAGGCGGTCAGGTTAGGTCAGGTTATGTTAGTTACAAATATATTTTAATTAACATTACCTGACCTAACCTAACTTGGCTAAATTGGTCAGAGGGAAGGTACAGAGATAAAAGGAAAGTACCCAATGTTTGCTAGCTTCACGCGCAAAAATGTAGGAAAGATAATTTTTTCAACAATGTTACAAATTCAGCAATAGAACAGTACTTTACCTTAATTCTGATGAGAAAAATCTAAATCTTCCCTTTGGCAAAGAACGGTGAAGCTTTGAAATGAGTTTTTTTTTTTAGCATAATCTAGATATTGGAATTGTTGAGGATTTTTTTCCTTTTGTGCAAGAATTCTTTCAAGAAAATGTTCCAGAACATCATTCATAATTTGAATCTTGATGCGGTTATTTTTCTTTCATCTTCAATACATTTTTGCGCGAAAAAGTTGATGTTGGAAATTTTTTTCGTGGTATGAAGAGCTCAGATAGGAAATACAGTACATGTGTATTGATATGCTTTATCTTGATTAATTTCCAGGTGTGATGGTCGGAGCGTTGAGGAAGTGCGGCCGATTCACTGTGAGGTTGACCTGTATTCCCCGCTTCATGGCTCATCACTATTCCAGCGTGGTCAAACACAAGTTCTTTCCACACTTTCCTTCGATTCCCCTGAATCTGCCTTGAAATCTGATCCAGTATCAGTTCTACTGGGGTGAGTGATATATTCTATTATTATTCATATATATGTATGGCTTTAGAACTTAGTCAAGTTCAATTGCCCTCTTCGCGAAACCAATTCGCGATAGGCATTCTTCGTGCTCTGCGGTTTCAGGCGTGATTTGATGCGGGTTATTCCTGGAAACGAAGTACAGTACCTGTACTTGTTTACTTGTGCACTACCGAGTGCTGATCGTTTCTGATTCCTCCTCACGAAAAAGGAGAGACTTGGAAAGAGGAACGAATGCTCAAGCATGACGATTGATCATCATCGATTTTATCATGCCCTTGACCTTGAAGACCCCTGAACTATTCATTTTATTTCTACTTTGGCGGCGTTATCTAGAACCACTGTATTTGAAGATATTTATCTGGGTTATCAGTATTGTAGCCATTCCCTGCTAAGTGCTGATCTACAGAACACGATGAATAGGCTTTGTCAAACATTCATTTGGATTATCCGTAATCCCATAATAAACGAAGAATTTTGCAAAGCGATCTCCTCGTGAGCGATCCATTCATGAAAGGGTTTCCTTCTACGATAGTATAATACTAACTAAATAACGTACTAAGTAAATTCTTGTGAATTTCTGAATGCAGATGTTGTGAATTCATTTGAGAAAATAAACGATTGATGCTTACATGAGTTTCGATCTGCCGGGGGGATTAACAATGGGATTTATTATGCCTGAGACCCGTCGGGAAGGAGGACATATAATAGCCTATTTTTAAAATTAAAATCTGGTGAAGGCACTCGATCCGAAGCACTTGCAGTAAGTTTCTTGAAATCCTCTGAAAGAAGGAAACGATTGTTATTCAACGATTCTCAAAGTTATCCCTTACCTCTTACGTTTACCTTCGTTACGTTACCTTTTTTAATTAATTAATAATAATAAAAACAACTAATTTTTTTACTAAACAATCATGGCTTCCGATGATAAGTGTGACGAGAAGAAGAAGGAAGTGAAAAATGTGTTGGTCCCCAAGGACACATGTGACCGAGAATGCAAGGAATCGGAACCTTTCGATTGCCCCAAAATCGTTATGCCGTCCGCTGACGACTGCAAGCGTAAAGATTCCCAGCCTAAAGACGAGTGTCCGACAGTGGAGGAGCGTATGATGGAGCCCTGGATGCCACCGTGCAGTCCAGCTCCTAAACCGTGTCCCCCGGAACCGAAGGAATTTTGTTGTCCACCGCCTTTACCGCGTCCACCAATATGTCCGCCTCCGTGTCCACCACCATCTTGTCCACCTCCATGTCCTCCTCCTTGTCCGCCTCCGTGTCCACCATCTTGTCCACCTCCATGTCCTCCTCCTTGCCCACCTCCATGTCCTCCTCCTTGCCCACCACCATGTCCTCCCCCGTGTCCGCCGAAATGTGAGGATGGAAGTGCATCAGCAGTTAAAAAGTCTGATGACGTGAAAACTGAAAAAACTGACGAGGCAAAATGAAGATGAAAACGATGCGGAGTATTGAAAATTTATCTCATCTTCTGTTGGGTCAGAGTAATGGAAGAATAAAGCCGTGTTTGGTGCGTTACTTCATGATTATCATGCTGATGTGTGGGCATCCTCTTCGTTGGTAACCTTAATTCAAGCTCGTTTACTTGATCACAGAACCTGGTTGTGTGAGTACATTATTGTTGAAAACTCCATGACATTTTTGAAGACAGTGCAGCCTGCGATTTGTCGGATCCTTTGCGGGTAAAAAAATCGAGATAAACTCTTAAAAAAAGAAAGGAACTGAAGAGCCTTGAAAAGTGACAAGGTTCTTACCCTGAACCGATGTCTTTTGGGACCTGGTTCGGGGTGTGATCGCTCGTTCAAGAAAGTCTGGAATCAAGTTATCTCAGAAGAATTACTCTTTACTTTTTACTTGTAGTGAACTTCATGTGTTCAACTTGTTGAATCCACTTCGGGTAGTTTTGGTGACATAAACTTCCGTCTGTTGTGGTAGAGATACAAAAGAAAAGATCGCTCCGCTTTTTATTTACCGACCGCTACAGCATTCTTTTTCAGGGGCCCCCATCCGCCCAGTTGCCTTGGTAACCTACCCCCTCACTATAAGTTAAAATAAAATATACACAATATTGTCTATTATAAACGGGCAGGCGAAAGCACCAATGTAGACTGATGAGTGTTAGTTTTTTAAAGATAATGTCATTTTGGGAGTTTTTAAGAACAACCCTTTCAAAAACACGTTATTGGAATTATTTTTTCAGAGGATTACCATATTTCTACAAATGTTAAACTTGTCTGGTGAATCTGAATCTCTGCGCTCACTACCTCACTTGTTGGTCCGTCCCACGACCCCCTTCCTCCTGAAGACTTATGTCACTGGTCAATTTCCTACCCCTTCCTCGGGTCCCTTTTCGTTGGGCACTTATCCTCTGGCAGAGCACTTGGATCACTAATAGATCTCCATTTTGAGGATGAAACTAAGTCAATTTTCATTCGGTGCAGACAATATATCAGGAATGATTCAAAGAATGTGTTGTGTTCATGTCTAGTGGAGCATTAGAAGATACAATACTGTACCTTGAAAAAGAGTTATGCCTCTACCAATTGGTGGGGATCCTCCCATTTGGCCCGAAACTTCGCCACGATTGCCCGGGGGGTTTCTAGCCGTCGACTTCGAAGGCCGTGTTCACAGTGACCAAATTTTCTACAGTATTCCAGTTTTTGGCGCTTTTAATGACGGGAATCACCCCGTAAGTTCCACTCAAGATTTCTTTAAACGCTCGTGCGACGGGATTTTTACCTTCGTCCCCGAGAGGGGATTATTTTTCTCGTGGTTTTTTATTTTTGACAGGAAGTCATCGTAAATTTACATCATACGGGAATTTCTCTTGCAACCATTGCGCAAATTTATTTTTTCGTATTGAATTTGGCGGAATCTGAGGGAATACTTACCTGCGAATCTCGTCTGTCTGTCTACAAATCGTTTCACTAGTTAAAGCACACGATTTCAGTTAGACCCCACAGGGTGGGTGTAATTGCTCAACAGTAATTAATTGATTCACCGTATTCATTCGAATACCACGCGCACCATTTTTCCCCAAGGTGAAAAGAAAAAATATATCACTGGCAGAAACCATGCCATGGATTATGCTTTTAAAAAAGAAATAAATGGAAATTAACCCTAGCTCTAGAAAAAATGCACTTAGATTTTCATTTGTTTAAAAAAAGTAATCATTGAAAATTTCTGAGAATTGCACGAGATGGAAATTTTCTGCTAAAAATGACGTGAAACTTTCAAATTTTTTTTGTATGGCCTAGAGAAGTTTTAATAGCTTTTTACGTGGGTGGAGAACTCTCACCGTATACTGGAAAGCTATCACTTATCATCATGCAGTAAATATACATTTTTTATAAAACTTTGAAAAATCCCAGAACCTTAGAATAGCTTGGGCTCATATACCTATATATTTGTTACAGTGGTACCCACTCCAGAAATAACCAAGGTCCATCAGAAGTGGGACAGCCCTCGTAATTGATTCAAATAGGAAATTTTGAACCAAGTTGAACAGAAAATTTACAGCAATCGAAAAAACTGAAAATTAGTCGGATGCATGTTGAATTGATGTCTAAATTCAAATTTTGGTGTTCTTATTTTTGAAATATTGGGGGTTTAGAGTCACTAGTAATGGGGTGCGCATCCTACTGGAGGATAAGATTTTAACAAGATTTTCAACTGAGAACCTTAAATTGATGTCTAAATTCAAATTTTGGTGTTCTTATTTTTGAAATATTGGGGGTTTAGAGTCACTAGTAATGGGGTGCGCATCCTACTGGAGGATAAGATTTTAACAAGATTTTCAACTGAGAACCTTTGGCCCGCGTCTTGCTCGAGGGCGCGTTAGTAAATACGCTGATTTTCACCCCTTCTTTCCATTGGCAGTGGTGCGAAGGCGAAGAACTTTTTCCTGCATTACGAGTTTCCTCCTTACGCGACGAATGAAACCGGAAGATCGACTGGTTTCGGGCGCCGCGAGTTGGGTCACGGGGCCTTGGCGGAGAAGGCGCTGCGTCCAGTCATCCCTGCAGATTTTCCATGCATTACGAGTTTCCTCCTTACGCGACGAATGAAACCGGAAGATCGACTGGTTTCGGGCGCCGCGAGTTGGGTCACGGGGCCTTGGCGGAGAAGGCGCTGCGTCCAGTCATCCCTGCAGATTTTCCCTTCGCAGTGCGACTCACTGCTGAAGTGCTGGAATCCAATGGGTCCTCATCGATGGCCTCGGTTTGCGGGGGTTCTTTGGCTCTGATGGATGCCGGCGTGCCGATTCAAGCCGCTGTTGGCGGAGTGGCGATTGGTCTTGTCACTAGACCCTGGTGAGTCTTGACCTCGCACGATTTTCGTGGGATTTCATCTGCAATTAAATTAAATTGTGGTTAAGTAATTTTTTTTTGTTTATTTAAAAGCAGGGCCTTTTAAACAGTACGGAAAGATTTACTGGAAAATACCCGTATTTTTCGTGTACCGCGCGCACTTTTCGTATTATATTTAAAATAAGGCAGTTCAATCCTAGAAAATGAGGCAGAGAGAGAGAGAGGTGTCCGTGGTATGCTGGTATAAATTTTGAAAAAAATTAAAAAATTACTGGTGCTCTGAATGTATGTGAAGTAGTTTCAGGTCAAGGAAGTATGATTAAGATCCAAAATTCCCTGTCTCCAATTTTTATCTAGCGATTGCCCTATCTCTGATATTTATCTAGAATCTAGATACTGCATTGTCTCAGATTTTTCCTCTTAAGTACCCCTGTCTCTTGATTTTTTTACATTTTTAAATCCCCCGGTCTCTAGTTGTCCCTGCTTTTTAATTCAGACAGAGTTTAACAGGCGTAGAGGAACATTTCAAATCACCCAAACGCAAATGTCATGACACGTCATATAATTATGCTAGATTTACTTAGTACCAAAGGAACACGTAAAAAAAAACCCGGTTTTTATATTACATTTCCGTTCTTTCCTCTGAAACCTCGGTGATTGAAGAGTTTCGTTTCTTAGTTTTTATTTGTCAACTTCCATGTGCAACCTTGTCGAGTCTCCTCTGCGCGAGAAAAAGTTTTTGTGAACGGGTTTTCTTGGCATTGCTGAGATATCGCTATGGGCGTTCTTCTGTTTGAAATTCATTTTGCCTTTCGTCAAAATGTCTCCGGAATTTTGTTTAAAGTAAAGACATTTCGTTCGAACGGTTTTGCGTATTTTCATCGTGAATCGATTTATTGTTCGTCCTCCTTTCTAGTGGCAAAGATCAAGCGGAAGATAACAAAGACGGAGAAATGGAGTATATGTTGTTGACTGACATCCTGGGCATAGAGGATTATATGGGTGACATGGATTTTAAAATCGCGGGGACTAGAAGAGGTGTTACAGCTCTACAAGCCGACGTAAAGTTGAAACACGGGATCTCATTGAAGATTGTAATGGAAGCCATTCAACGAGGGTTTGAAGGCAAGGCCGTCGTTTTGGGCATTATGAACCAGACCATCGTGCGGCCCAGGAGTGAGAAAAAGGGCAATTGGCCAGTTAGCGAAGAGATAGCAGTTCCGATCCACAAGCGGTCCCGTTTCTTGGGTCCTGGTGGTTTGCACCTGAAGAGCCTGACTGCGGAAACTGGTGTTCAGGTTTGTTTTTTTGGTGGTGATTGAATGTATAACATAAATTGCGTGGATTCCTTAACATGTGTGATAATTGTCCGTTACTGAAGTCCCATGATTTTACTTGATGTTACATTGACGTATCCTAAATTCTGACAGTTCTGGTCGTTGCCATTCAGATGAGGTATGGTCGAGTCATTCTGGGGGTAGGTAGTTCATATCTTAATATCTAATCGGTTTACATTTTTATTCCCTTCGGGTTAATGTTTGAAGTGACACCTGTCCGACATTTATAAAATTCGTTGGAAATTTTGAGAACGGCAAAAATGCTAGATCATTTAACAACTGATAATTTCGGAGTACTCCTTCATTCGACTCTGGCATCGGCTTGATTGTGATGCTTTACTTATGACTCCTAGGTTTTTCCTGTTGACGAATCCAAATACTGCCTCTTCGCCCCGAGTCAAGTTGCCATGGATGAGGGCAAAGAAATGATTGAGAAATGGCTAGTAGAAGAAAGAGAACCTCAGTTGGAGTTTGGATCGATTTGCAATGCAAAAATCACGGAAGTTCGGGAAAGTGGTGTTATGTTGAGCCTTCATCCAGCAATGACTCCTGTTTGGCTCCTGTTAAGGGTCGACCTGTCTTCTTTCCATTCGATACAGAAAGTAACTGCACATGTTATAACAGTGAGGTATGATCTTGACCCGAAGAATTGGACACAAAACAACTCGTAAGCAGAACACCATACGTCACATTTTTTAAATTGGTTATACAGTATTTAAAATAAAAGCCCGTTCGTTGCAGTTGGATGCCTGGCCCGATTACTTTACTTGATTCACAACCGACTGAGAAATCGAGTTGAAAGAATTATTTATTTAAAAAAGGACAATTTACTTCATGCTGCGTCGGAAGGAATAATGGATTATGCTCGTAAATTAAGTCAAGGTGAAATTCAAAGCGAAAATTACTTTATGAAGGCAAAGGGTCCTGCAAAGGTGGTACATACTATAGTAGACTAGGTATTGCTACAACAGGACATGACCACTTGTAATTATTTTAATTGGTGTAGAATCCAACAAAAGATTGAAAACGAAATGCGCTTGTTCCTATGAATAATGTAGAAGTATCCCGATTCACTTTTTTTTTTTATTCGCAGGTTGTTCATCCATCAGCGCTGGGGCTCGAAGTTGGCCATGAAATCGCAGTAAAATATTTCGGACGCGACCCTGTTTCGGGTCAGGTGCGAGTGTCAAGAAAAGTTCTCCAAAACTCAGC
>CAJPEX010001784.1:0-45726 GCA_905338405.1 Notodromas monacha
TTGCCAAAAGCAAGCCTGTCACCAAGAGCGTCAGAAGAGCATTAAAAAATTGTATTGCGTCTTGGACTGCGTTTAATTTACACTCGGCGTCTACCGTTACGGACAGCGTCTCTTCAGCATTCGTGAGACTGGAAACTCAGTGAAAACAAACTCTACTCAAAAAATCATCACATTTACCTCTTATAAAAAATAGGAAATTTGATATGCGTACCATATCTAAAAAACCTAGTACAGTGTCACTAGTTGCACGGCTGGAATACCTGCTAAAACTGAACTTTGATTTGACATAGACAAGTTTAAAGCGACATTATTTTGTTTGAGTGATTTGCGAAGATGGCATATACAGTACTGTACTTCTTTCAGGTATTTTCTGAATTCCCAAGGCACTGGTCAAAGGGGCGTTCATTTTGATCCTTCATTTCAAAACAAACTCTCACATCACCTTTGTTTGCTTTTACCAACTTTTCGGTACAATGTCTTCCACTTCCTGCTTTGAGTGGAAAGCTATTGTACCCGTTTTTATTGCACTGGTAAAGGCGTTGGTGGTCGTTGAACTCACCGTAGGGGCGAGGAGGCGAGACACAAGACGCTACCGGAATTCGGTTTTTCCAATGAATGCGACCACTAAAAATTCGAATTCGAACTTGAGAAAAATGTACGAAAAAAAAGTTCTCTCCCTCTCTCAAAAAAGAAAAAGATATTAAGAATTAATGACCACACTTCAACCTGCCGTGATCTCAGTTCACAGAAGTTCGAAAATGCGAAAACTACGTAAAAAATAAAACATGAAAGTTTTTTTTATTTAAAAATCATTGTAAATGATCTCACCCCCGCCTTGTCACACAAGCGCAGCGTGTTGAACGAACCGACAGCAAAAAGTTCGCCATCAGGTGACCAGGACAAAGATGTTATTGGATAATCATGAGCTGCAGAATTGAACAACATCCGCCCGAAGTTGTCCCATAATCGGTAACGCGTGTCTTCACCACCAGATAAAATACATCCGTTCAACGGGCTCCAATCCACCGCTAAAATCAATCCATCATGCCCTCGCCACTGCGAAAATAAGAAATAATTTCCTATGATCAGCATCTACAATTGGAAAGAAAACAGAACTAGAGGAATTAATCGGAAACTCTCGCCACCGAGATTATCAGGAGCTAGAAAGAACCGTACATCATAATTCTCTTTGGGATCTTTAAAGCAGTTCTAAGTAAGTAAACCTTTTATCGAGTTTTATCGTTCCTTTTAAATGCAGTGTTGAGTTTACTCATTTGCAGTGCAAGTAAGTAAAGTCTAATTGTCTTTTATGCATGACAACACAGAAATACAGTACGACAGTTCTCAGAAGTCAATGACTACGTGCTTTTCCTCATCAAAAAAATAAAAACGACTCGTAAAATCAAAATCTTCCCTTCGCATTTGAATGCAGACTAGAAGTTGAGCTTCTACGTCACACTACAATCTTCTTAGTATTCCAGAAATTGAGTCCAGTAGTGAAGGAATGGGTTTCGAAAATTTAGAAAATTAATTTATTACTTATTAATTCAATTTATTTTATTCTCCGCTAAATGCAGAACACCAAAATGCGAGTCCCTCGTTTCCTTTCTTCGTGAAACTTGAGCTATCCAACTGGTTACAATCATTAAACCGCTCCATGTAGCAGTTGCTCTCTGCGTTTACTTTAAGGACTTTGGGACATCCATACATTGTCTATAAGGAGCCTTAAATCTAGAAATCTGGGTCTATATGTGTCTCCATGACATCATGACTACAGTGCTGCACTTCCTGCAAAGGGTAGAACAATATCACCAACTTCGGCGATTTACCTGAAGTGGTTTAGAATTTGGCTGCAGTGGCTTAATGACAAGCGACTTCCCAGACGTATACAACACCGCATCAGAATTCGGACTCCACGCAACTCCATAAGCAGGATTCATGCCTTGAGCGAGAGTGGACCTCAGCATCCCGGATCGCGACCAAATCTTAACTAGTCCATCTTCTCCTCCTATGTTTTAAACGAGAATGAGACCATTTCGACACATAATTCAAGCCCAAAATTTTTTCGAAACTTCGAATGAGTAACCAACCTGTCACCACTCCGGCGCCATCGTGGCTCCACCGTCCACATAAAACTGCTCCACGATGCGCTTCAACGGATCTTTCGATTCTCCCCGACAATGACATGAGATAGAATTTTCCTTCTGCACCTGTCACCAAACACAAGTCCCCTCCTTTTCCCGCTCCAGCCAATTTCGGCGTAATTTGTATACACGTCGGGAACACTTCCACAGGAAAGTCGGCGACTTTCGTGGTTTCGCTGTTGACCAAATTCCATTTCAGCAGCTTATGGTCATCCCTGAAACGACATAATTCAATCTTTTCAGATAAAAACTAAAAATTCCCAAAAAATTATCTCACCCGCAGGATAACACGTCATCCGTCGTAACCCATGCAACGCCACTAACGAGCTCAGAGTGCTTCGCGCGTTTAGCTAAAGCTGTTTTAAATCTCATTTTTAACGCGAATAAGGCACACAATCCTAAAATCCCACATAAATAAATTAAATATCGAACCTACGGAACATAACATAAGACTAAATCCTAGCCCATTTTTTGAGGAAATAGCGCGTCCACAATCGATCCCATCAGTACCGAAAATTCGCTTGAAGTGTACCCGCTTTGAAACACTCCGCATGAAAATTAATTAAATACTTTTAAGACTACAAAATTATAACCTACCCGAAGGTTCGAAAAACGGTACTCAGATTCACGGTCCTGAAATAGTATGGTAACATTTTTATCAACGCGAACCGACTGATATTCAGTTATTGACTCAATTACGTTTCGAAAATTCGATCAGGCAAAAATTAGATCTGGCTATTGAAGCGATACGGAAAGCTGGAATTTGCATAAACAAAAACGCTTAAAATTTTTTTAAACTAAAACGACCGTAATCAAGGATTGAGAATTCCCGATGTAAGTGCTAAGTAGAGTAATTAATTCATTTTCACAAATTTCGAATAAGCTAATTGATTTCACTGAAGGCGGAAATAAGACAGTGGAATAAAAAAGAATTAGATTAGAAACTACAGTATCGGCCTGGAAAATTGCTCTCGAATCGATAGTCATAACAGTTGATTGGCACGTTGAAACGAACTAAAAGACGAAGTCGCCGGATCCTTCACTTCAACGAACCACTAAAGCCGAGATCATTCAACGTTTCCAACGCGCATAAAAGGGGACACTCGCATCCATAATAATAGCCGGAGGGCGAAAGTAGGCCTTCAGCCTAAGCCGATACGTCTCTACTGTATCAGCATCACATTCCTCCAACACACCCCCACAAACACGCACTTCTCTGCAGGACGAATACATCTCGTTCCGCGAAGAAACGCCAGCTGGACGCCGCACGGAACGGCTATACGCCGACACATTCCTGGATTCAGACTCTTCGACAACGATTCTATGACTGTGAGTTGTTCGAGACTGACGACGACTCAGCTCTCGTTGTCTACGCCTTTCCGAATCACTCTGGACAACAGCGAAAAGGATGCGAATAAAAATCCCGAGCACGGAGTTGAAGAGGGCGACTGCGTGGCGAACTGGATCAAATGGAACGATGCCATCTCGGTCAACGGCAAAATCAGGCCTCAACGTTTCAGCTTCCTGAAAAAAATAACAATATAAGGTACAGTATTGTACTGTAATACCTTATTCAATAAGATTTATACAGGACTTCCGGCGCATTTAAAATTCTAAGCAAAAGCACACTTGTTTCGTCACACCGAAGTGCAACGAAACACGTGACGAGAATGCAGAAACGGGTTGAAATAACTGCAGAAAAATCTCAAGAAAAAGCTCGAGCCTGAAAAAAACTCGAAACCGCGGGCCGGAATAATCCCTAGTCTATAAGAAGCAGTGATCATGCAGACCGCGCATAATAGAGGAATACAGCAGCAAACTGAACTTGGGATGATACAATTTGACATCGAAATGCTCTCGTTATTGATAGTGACATTTACCCACACTAGAAAAATTATTCATCTTCATGAGTTTCATAAAACGTAAGGAACGTTCGTCACATCATTAAAAGTTCATCATTGTAGTGCATTCTTGGGCACAACGTACTACTCCATAAAAAATATAAAAAACTTCGGGGAAGAACTTCCCGCACACTATTTACGGTATAGAAGCTGATACAAAAAGAAAATATAATTTATTCCGTGGAGAATTTCCGAGCAAAATAAATCTTTGCGTATTAGAGCGAAGGTTAACCAACATATGCTATAGACAGTTAGTGATGACCATCAAAATAAACCCGACTAAATGACCAACAGGTGCTTTCAAAAATGTTGGATTCTATTTAAAAACAAACTATTCCATTTACCTTAACAAGATTGTGAATGTCATACAGAAGCGTCAATGAAAACAAGACGGTGACGACGTTCATATTCATGTCACTCAGCATATTACCGACATCTGTACCGACAGGGTAAACTGAAAGACCCATAGCAGAAGCAACTGCTGCGCCGAAAGTAATCGCCATTGGCCCACTGATCATCAATACGCTTTCACTGGACACCATCATCCCGACTGCTGACAGCATTCCTTAAAAATGAAATTTCACGAGATAACAACTCTGTTTCTCTTTCTCGTAAGTTCCCCACCGTGAATTAAGCCTATATAACACGAAGCTTCATTTTCCTTCTTTGAGAAATGTCATCCAGATCTTCTTTTGATTAAAAGATCTTGACTTCCCGGAAAAAACAAAAGTTGACATACAAACCAAGGCAAGATTGTCATTATACCGTACAGCAGTTCATTTCCAGAGTTTTCTCTGAATACTGTAATTTGTATAAAGGTCGCATCACCAGAATAAGTCTTTCTATCTACCGTATTTACTCGAGTACCACGTGAACCTTTTTTTAAAATCAAAATTGAGAAAGGCAGAGGTTAGATATGCATCATAGGCGGGTATAAAATTTCCAATTTTTTAAAGATGCTCAGGTGCGCATCATACTCAATTTAAATGTGCAATTTTTGATCAAATCTGACAGAAAAAGCTTGCTCAATCAAAAGAATTGAAAACTAATTTAATCCAGGTGGAATTCACGTCCGAACTAATATTCTGGTGCCTCCTAATCTGGAAATTATAATTTTTTCAGTCACAAAAAATTTGAAACCGCGTATTACTGGGGGATGGGATTTTAGTAAAATTGTATGTTCAAAAAAATCTGGGGGCTCGTCGCACTCGAGGACGCATGCTACTCGAGTAAATACGGTACAGTACTTCAATTATACCATGAAATTCCCTTGAATTTTTGAGGACCTTTTTCAACGAATCCACCCACTCATAAGTTTCGTCTTTTTCCATTGATCCGAGTTATCACGGCATTCAAGATCAAGCAAACCAATTGAACAAACCTCACCATCAAAGCATTCAAAACCAGTCTAAATCATGGTTCATGTATTCTAAGCGCAATGTTATCAGAAAATAATAGATCCCGATCAACTTTCAAGGGACAAGAAAGGTCAACTCTTTCAAGGAAACGTGGTGTATTATGACTCACTGAAGCGACAGCGCAACAAAATTAAACTCCCATTTCCTCACCCACGGTGCCAGCAGTCAAAATCGCCGATCGTATGAGGGAAGCTCTCGCGAACCTGCACAACGGGGTCAATGCAATCCCACTGAGCACACAGTTCAAGAGCCAGGCTACTTGCTTCATCCCGAATCGAAAACCCAAAGGACCCTTCGGTGAACTTTCGTACGGGATGAGAACAACCACGGAAGTCGACAAAAAGGCCACAAACATTCCGCCGAAAAACGCAACGGGTTCCCAGCCGTAACACATGGACGCTAGTTTCGGCGAACTGCGAAAGAAAAGAGGGGGGATTCAAGTTCGCACAGGCAGAAAAACTTGCACGAGTGACTTATTTTCGACCTACTTGTGCGAATAACATCCGAGGGTTTTTTGGTGGTAAAAAAAATAAAAGATGCATTACGTGTTTCCCACTGCACACGAACATTTTTGGACACCTTGATTACAATTCGTCACATATAATACTGATGTGCGTTCAATGTCATTCATTTTTCCAATTCCTTTTTGTCTTACTTCATAAATTTAATTTTTTAAAAATGACTACGGTAAAGTCTACAGACTCCATGAATCCTTCTTCATCATAATGCACTCGAAGAAATCAGCTGTGGAAATTCAAATCAATCCCAAATATTACTGATGTCACTTTAAACCAATCCAATCTCGAACACAGTACACGTGATACTTTTCACCTCCTCGCTTCAAGAAACTGCGTTCATTTTTCCAAGTCCTTTTTGTCTTACCTCATCAATTTAATACTTCATCGTATACATTTTTCCTGCAACATTCACTCGTACAATTACAGTACTGTATTTACGCGAATAGACGTAACCCTTTTTCCCCAAATTTACAAGCTAAAAAATAGGGTAATGCCTATTCAGTAATCGCATGAACATACAAATCGCATAAATATGCGTCTGTATCAGGAATTACTGTATTCCTGCCCGCGGCCCTGAAAACCATTGAGCATTTTTTCTCCATATTTGGGGGGGGGGGGGGGGGGNTTCAGTCACAAAAAATTTGAAACCGCGTATTACTGGGGGATGGGATTTTAGTAAAATTGTATGTTCAAAAAAATCTGGGGGCTCGTCGCACTCGAGGACGCATGCTACTCGAGTAAATACGGTACAGTACTTCAATTATACCATGAAATTCCCTTGAATTTTTGAGGACCTTTTTCAACGAATCCACCCACTCATACGTTTCGTCTTTTTCCATTGATCCGAGTTATCACGGCATTCAAGATCAAGCAAACCAATTGAACAAACCTCACCATCAAAGCATTCAAAACCAGTCTAAATCATGGTTCATGCATTCTAAGCGCAATGTTATCAGAAAATAATAGATCCCGATCAACTTTCAAGGGACAAGAAAGGTCAACTCTTTCAAGGAAACGTGGTGTATTATGACTCACTGAAGCGACAGCGCAACAAAATTAAACTCCCATTTCCTCACCCACGGTGCCAGCAGTCAAAATCGCCGATCGTATGAGGGAAGCTCTCGCGAACCTGCACAACGGGGTCAATGCAATCCCACTGAGCACACAGTTCAAGAGCCAGGCTACTTGCTTCATCCCGAATCGAAAACCCAAAGGACCCTTCGGTGAACTTTCGTACGGGATGAGAACAACCACGGAAGTCGACAAAAAGGCCACAAACATTCCGCCGAAAAACGCAACGGGTTCCCAGCCGTAACACATAGACGCTAGTTTCGGCGAACTGCGAAAGAAATGAGGGGGGATTCAAGTTCGCACAGGCAGAAAAACTTGCACGAGTGACTTATTTTCGACCTACTCGTGCGAATAACATCCGAGGGTTTTTTGGTGGTAAAAAAAAAGAAAAGATGCATTACGTGTTTCCCACTGCACACGAACATTTTTGGACACCTTGATTACAATTCGTCACATATAATACTGATGTGCGTTCAATATCATTCATTTTTCCAATTCCTTTTTGTCTTACCTCATAAATTCAATTTAAAAAAATGACTACGGTAAAGTCTACAGACTCCATGAATCCTTCTTCATCATAATGCACTCGAAGAAATCAGCTGTGGAAATTCAAATCAATCCCAAATATTACTGATGTCACTTTAAACCAATCCAATCTCGAACACAGTACACGTGATACTTTTCACCTCCTCGCTTCAAGAAACTGCGTTCATTTTTCCAAGTCCTTTTTGTCTTACCTCATCAATTTAATACTTCATCGTATACATTTTTCCTGCAACATTCACTCGTACAATTACAGTACTGTATTTACGCGAATAGACGTAACCCTTTTTCCCAAATTTACAAGCTAAGAAAATAGGGTAATGCCTATTCAGTAATCGCATGAACCATGATTTAGACTGGTTTTGAATGCTTTGATGGTGAGGTTTGTTCAATTGGTTTGCTTGATCTTGAATGCCGTGATAACTCGGATCAATGGAAAAAGAATCCATATTTGGGGGGGGGGGGGGGTGTAAAGCGAAAAATAATCAAGCAATGGCCAGCTTGTAGTGGATGAGTCATTGACTGAAGGGGAAGAGCAAGAGTTTTTTTTATGCGATTCTGGTAATAACCTCAATTTGGTCAGAACTTTAAGGTTCCTAGAAAGCCAGAACACCAGGAACTTAATTGGGTACTTAAAACTGTATTCGCCTATTAATGGAATTTTAATTTTGTGCATGAAAAATCGAGGGTGCGCTTATACTTGTGTGAATAAAGTTTCAACATTTTCACACTTCAAAAATGAATGCCACAAACACCTATTTCCTGGCCCCCAATTTCCCATGGGACCCACTACGGTAAATGATCGTGCATCATGGAACTTGACAGAAAATAAACCTTATGGTGATTAATATCCGAATCCAAAATCACACACCTGCAAGCCAAAATCGTCGACATCCCAGTGATCACAGCCGTGCTTCCCAAATACGCAAACGTGGTTTGAACCCGGTTCCTCACGTATGGATCCCACGTAGAATCATCAGTCTCCAAATCGGGATTCACACCCCCGTGGGGTCGGATCGGAACGGGCCCGGAAAATTCGTCCGTCGTGCGACGCCGCGTGACGTCGTCCTGGCCCTCGTAGCCCACGGTGCTTCGTCGGTGGTGCATGACAATCGTGCCGCCCACAACAGAGTGCGGATCCCGTCTTCGAGAGCTGCGGTAGGTGCTGGTGGCGTACGCCAGGGCCGCTAAGCCAGCGAGCCCGAAGGCGATTTCTTGGCCACTCACGGTCTCCATGGATTCTCATGTTCCTTCCGTAGGCTGTAAGAAAGAAAAAAAATATCTGGTTAATACGGTACCTCAAAAGATATTTTAAAAAATTAATGAAGGGACTCGCGCGCCAGGGACATGAAAGGAAAAAATGTCAAAATGAAAAAGCACGGTACAGTACTGTATTACGAATACAGAATCTCAAAAAATACCGTATTTACGCAAATATAAGCTCTCCCCAAATTTAAAATGCACGAAATTTAAATTCCATTACTTTAATCGGCGAATATAAGCACCCACCTCCTTTCCAGGTGTTTATTTAATTTTACATTCGGAGACCTAAATTTATGACATTTATTTATTTCTAAGAAAATAAAAAACGGCATCACGCAACTCTGACTCTTCGCCTTCAGTCAATGATTTAGTCACCTTCAAGTGCTAGAAACTGACCATATCTTGATTACGGTATTTTTTTCCAACTTCAATTCCAAAATAAATGAAGAAACGAAAAGCTCGATCAATTCGTAGACCGCGAAAAGGAATATTTTCTCATATAGACTCAAATTTACGCTAATGGCATTAACATTCACACGAATACTGTATAAGCATCCCCATAGTTTTTAAGCCTTTAAAAGTAGGAAAATGGGTGCATATCTCGCGTAAATACGGTATAACAAATTTTCCAAATAATAAAATGAAGAGATCAGAACAGAAATTCTCAAAACATGCTTCACGGAAAATTTTTTTTCTGGTATGAAGAGGTACTTTCGAACTTCGGAATTCGAGTTCAACAAAATTAGCTTAGTACTCACAATATTTGTACAGCGTGAGTCAAGGCTGAGACTACAGAACAAAACTAAGACATTGCTTCTCGCAAAAAATAAAAAATAAAAAAGATTTCCAAAAATATACCTGCGACTTAAAAACGCTTGAAAAGCTCAGATCGGGAGTTTGAAATGTAAGTCATTCAATTACTTAGAACTATGCGTCTAGAACGTCAGTGACGCAAGGTTTCGAGGCGCTGAGATAAACAATTTTTAATGACGTTCAATAATGACATCCGAATTCAAGTCAGCTAAACCTCACGAATAGCAAGCTTGTTATTTCATTGAAACAAGGAAATACGCATAGTTACCTTTTCTTCACCCCGTTTACTTCACCTTTCAGGCATTTTCAGTGATGTACCACAAGAAAGCGGTTTACAGCGAAAATACAACGTATGCAGAACCAAATACAATAGATCTTAACGAACGCTGGAAAAACCTTCTATCGGTTTATCGTTTAAGACTTCGGAGATTAAGTGCAGCCTGAAATACAGATAATGGATTAAATGTAAGTGAATAATGTACGCAGGGTTCAAGGAATGACCTCTAACTCAAGTATCCGATCAAAGAAATTGAAAAGGCAATGATTTCCTCGTTAGTGATTCTGAATAACCACGGAATAATTCGGCGTGAGCAAAACATGTTTTTGACAACTTTATCTCTTTGGAAAGTTGGGATTGTTTTCAAAGATGCGACCAGCACACAATTTCAGAATAATGAGCTGTCCTTTATCTTTGTTTGTAGAACAGCAGATAAGCCACATGCTTTGTTCCAAGAGGTGACATCCGCAGACAGACAAAACAGCGTCTCAAACACTGAGCACAAAGAAGATGGTGATATTCGAAATTAAAAAATGATCTCTTGAAGTTTTAGGCTAAATTACATTTGACTTATTATTTCATGGTACCTCCAAATAGAAGAATCAGACAGAAATATCCTTTCCTTCGGATAAGCAAATAATATGCGAAATTAAAATATGAACTCTTCAAGTTTTAGGCTGAGTTAAATTTGCTCTTCTTATTTCGTGGCACCCCCAAATAGAGGAATCAGACAGTCATATCCTTTTGATTCGGATAGTGGATAAATAAAATTTAGTCTTTCAGAAAGATAGAAATGTGATTGATAAATTTGACGAGGTAACCAGAATCACGTACCAATGTACTGTGCCATCATGTACATTCTTAGATGCTCTCGCTTGTGCTGAGCAAAGCATCCTCGTTCATAAATTATTATTTTTTAAAAATTAACTTTAGATGAACATTGATTGGTTAATATACTTCACATATATTACGCCATATCTTCACGTGTCTGAAATATATTACTTTCAGTTTTAAATCTGAGAAGTCTTTCTTCAAGCCCAGGTTTATATTTTTTTCAAGACAATCCAATTCTGTACAGTATTTCGCTGTTTATTGGTTATTCGCTCAATTTTTGCAATACAAGTATTTTTTTCTGAGGACTTTGGGTTCGGTATTTTAAAAGTTGTCCTGGTCTTCAAAAATTTTATGGAACTTTGCCGGTCCGCAGAAAATTTCATGACAATTCGCCGGTCCGCAAAATATTTTATTAAAATCCGCCAATCCGTGAGCGAAAAAGGTCGGGGAACACTGTTGAAACCTACCAGTGCCAGTCCGCGAAAAAACTTCATCACAAAAATGAGAAAAAAAAAATCGCGATGCTTATGTATAAACTCTACCAAGAATTCTCACTTCCTCGTACACAATTTCACAAGAGCACACTGAGCAACTTCGGCGACCACCGCCAACGACCAGCGGATTTTCGGAACTCATCGAGGGGTTTCTCCCTTCCTTCCAAAACCGAGCGGAACTCCCAGCGCAAAGAAACCCGAACCCACCCCCCCCTTCCTCTGCTCCCACAGGACGTAACGAAGCACAGCCAAGCCAGAGCGCGCGGCGGGGCCAACGTTTTTCCCGGATGCGAACACCACATGCATTCAATAGCCTGAACCCAAACCCCCCCCCCCCCTCTCCCTTTCTCGTACCCGGACGAAGTGTACGTACGTACGTTTGTACAGTCGGGAGCCCAGCTATGCCATCAGTTCACCAAGGGCAGCGCCCGCCTTCTATGATTATCGTCACCTGGCGTCTCGCTTCTCCCCCATCGGCGCTTCGAACAGCTGCCGCTCATCCCCAACAAGCATCCAGTGCTTTCGAAACGCATAAAAAATATACGTGGACATGACGCAAAAAATAATAAAAATAAAACACGTCAAGCGAACAGAAACCAGACCAACAAGGACGGATTCCTACGGCAGGGGAACGCGCCACTTGCGTTGACTGCTGTGAAAACTTGTAAAAAAAATTTTCTTTCCCCCTTCCCTCAGGGAATCTGATTTTATTTTACACTACACAGGTGTTGCGTGCATTTCAAACATCAAAGAAGGATTAAAAAATGGGGGGAAAAAGATTCGCCGAAATTTAACAGTGCCCAAATCAAGAATACAAAGAAAGCGGATTCCTTTGGGACGGCTTGGGAGCAACTTGTATTGAATTAAATAGAAAAAAGATATTGACTTGAATAGAAAGTAACAACTAAAATATGTCCACTTACCCATCCAGTCACCGGCTACTCTTATTTTTTTCTATTGAAGCATGTAAATACCTTCAGTAGTACGTTTCAAAATAACTTTGAGAGTTTTGAGTTGCGCGTGGAACCTTTGAATCGCGTTCCATCTTACGAACTACCGTTTATAACATAAGCCAGTAAACCTAACCCAAAGGACTTCACCCGAACTACATAGCCTAACCTAAGCTACTGGACCTCACTTAATCCAATGAACGTAACGAACAGGCTGAGCTAATGAACCTAACATACGGTGCAGTATTTTTTTGGACCGAAATGTTTCCTCACTACATTACGGATGGAATATAAACAAAATTATGCAGAAAGATAAATCGAGGTGTAAAATATAAAACTAGATCAGAAAAACAGTAAAGAAGGGGCTCCATGATGAAATTCCGCGGCCAAAAAATCCCGTAAGTACAAAAATGCCATGTACTAAAAAATTGTAACATTGTCTCTGGGCTTTCCATCTAACCGTCTGGAGGGAATAAAAATGGGTGTAGTTCAGACCCCCCCCCCCCCCCCCCCCCCCCCCCNAAAAATTGGGGATTACAGGTATTCTTGTAACTCTTGATGGTAAGCTGCACCTTTCACAAGCAGGCTCAGCACAAGGCAAAGTACCAATATGTTGGTAAGTTGAGTATATGAAGGTATTCTTCACCTGCAATGGTCATCAGTGATTCTTTGAATTTCAAAGCATCATCATTTGCTGACTTCTGCAAAATCTACAGTTCACCTTGTGGGTCCAATGGCTGGTGCACTTCAGATCATCAATAATCAGAAGGGCGGTCAAATTGCATACTAAAATGGCTATTTAGAATAAAATGACATGGAGAGCATCAGTGACAGTGAGGAAGAGGCAGCAGAAGGCAATTTTGAAGATGATTATTCAACAATCATTTTGAGGACTAATGAAACCAAGCAGCCCTTCTCACTTTCTCAGAGCCACCAAACACTGTTATGAAACTTGCATCCCAAAAAAATGTGGGGGGCGGGGGGGGCTTTTAACCTAGGGGGGGCTTTTGGTCGGGTACCGTTTTGTCTGTCTGCGGATGTCACCTCTTAGAACAAAGCATGTGGCTTATCTGCGTTCTACAAACAAAGATAAAGGACAGCTCATGATTCCGAAATTGTGTGCAGGTCGCATCTTTGAAAACAATCCCAACTTTCCAAAGAGATGAAGTTGTCAAAAACATGTTTTTAAAAAAAGGGGTGGGGGGCTTTTGGTCGGGTACCATAAAAATCTGGTGGGTTATGACTTGGGGAATTGTGGAAGTGCGAAGGTTTTAATTCCTTCCAAGGGTTTTGATAATCCTTCCAGGGTTATACTTCAGCGGTGAAAATAATCCCTTGGGACTGAGATGAACATTTTTTGTAAGCAATAATTCAAAATAAAATACTGAAATCTTGAAAAAAATTAGCCTTGTTCCTGAAGTGCTTTTGTCTGTACTTCAGTTGGAAACGGACCCCCCCCCCCTCCCAAATGCATAACAACATTCTAAAAAATTGCATCGCAGAATACTTTTCGCCCAAGTGCGACACAGACCCTTCTTTCTCGGAATTTGTTTTTTAAAAATTTTCATGAGATACTCGAGTAAATGTATGGAATAACCAAGAAAATTTTAATGCTTCCAAAATTTCCTTTCTCAGATGAATTTCAGTCAGGCATTTTTCTGCAATTCCTCAGTTACGCAAAGATTGGATTGACAGTGAGAGAAATGATTTTGTTAGCAACAATGAGGTAGGTGTTCAACAACGATTGAGAAGCTCGGCGTAAATGTAAATACTGCCTCGACAGAAGCAGCAGCAGCGTCACCATAAAACCGCCACCAAAAAAAGGGTGGGTTGCAAAACACTACTACAGTCGCCGCCGCGGTATCGCAGCGTACCCGTAGAATTTCAAGGGCTTTCAATATTGAGGCAGGGGATGCAGCGGAAATTCACCAATAATATGTACAGTATTTGAAAATCAGCAGGAAAGAAGAAGTTTGGTAACTCTGGGGGTAGCTGGCCCCCATTCTTGAAAAAAAGTGGTGGTCAACATTCCCCGACAGCTTAAGCCGGCTTAAACCTCTTGCGTGGTTTTCGTCCTGGTTGATCTTCCCTACACCCAAACCGAATACAAAGGGGATAAAAGAGCAGGCTAATCCGGTCAAAAATACCTGGGCCTCATCTTCCTACTGTCACCAATAGCCTTCTGGCTATTCTGTCTCAAGGACCTTCTGTGAAATGTTCTCCTTGAGAACAGTGAACAGGTCTTGGATAAAAAAAAAGGCCTCAATGCCTCTCCTCCTTACTGAATCAGGGACTTCTGACCTGTGTGTTGAGTTAGGAGGTTATAAGTGATTCCACTTGGGCGGAATGATTAAAAAAAAAACACTTCATATTTTAAAAGCAAAATAATTTCGGAGTTCGCAGAATTATGTGGCAGTGCTGTGGTTTCAAGGGCTCAGGAGAAATTCGGTTCTAGGAGATAATCCCGCGGGTTACAAAAATCGGAAAAAGCCTCTTTTGGAAAGTGAAGTGGGCAATGGTGCCAGACAAAATCTGAAATCATTTAACAGGCATAAATGCAGTTTCGAGATTCATCTTTGTATCAGTGTTATAGCATTGGTAGAGGATTCCAACTTGGAAACCATGCTAATAAAATTTTACTCCAAAACTGCATTTAAACAATTTAATGCAGTAATTCATAATTTTGCGAATCATTGCCTACTTCAGATGTCAAAATAGGATTATTTCTTATGCATAAGTACAGTTTTTAAGATTTTTGGGCCCATGAAATTGTTGAGCTGCAGAATTTTTTTTTTCTCATGGAGCCGGTTTAAAAAACAAGCGGGCATTAAACACAGTATTAAAAAGAATTTTAAACAGTAAATCGGAATTTCAAAAGTTTATCAACCAGGGATGAATAGAAAAAAACAGACTTTGCCACATTCTTTTCTCCCAGTTCTTCTGCTAACAGTCTGGGATTTAAAATTTCAGATGGTGACAGCCAACATGAAGCGTGTTTTGTCAGTACACCTCATCTTCCTGCTCCTGACATCGCCTCCAGGCTCTGGAACCCCCGTCATCCGCCACCCATATTTCCCTCCGCAAAACCTGCGATACGAGGTCATCCAACACTCTCTGCCAAATGTTGCTCCAGGATCTCCGCCAATCACAGAATACAAAGGCCCAATCGTGAAGCTATTCGACCCCATTCCGCTTCATCCCGCAAAATACGTGAGAGGACCGGTGGTGAATGGTGTGTTGGAAGAGGTTGGCACATTGGCCTACACTCCGAGCTTTTCTCAGGCATTTTTGATGGATTTCATGATCTTAGCATTGTATACTTTCATCACTTTGATACCCGGGGGTTTGTTGGTGGCGATGAATGTAATGAATGTGCGTTGGAATGATCTGAAGACTGCTGCTAAAAACGTTTGAGGTAATTCAACGTCTCCTTTTGTTGGGCCAACCTGCGTCCGGAATTTATTTGTGAATGGATAAATGGGCACATCAGAAGAGCAAGTCTGCAAATGAATAAAAATCAGCATATGTACAATTTGTGCAATTTAGATGCACAATATTTTTAAATTTGGTAGTTTTACATCAGCTAAAAATGTACTTGCTTTTCTGATGCTGATGCCATTGCAATTTGCTATTCTGAGTGAAAACTGAAAAACGAACCTTTACATTTTTGTTCCAGAGTATGTGAATTTTCGCAAACGTCTTTAAATCACAAATTCTTGAGATTTTCCTGCAGATTCTCCATGAATTGAGTCATGATTATTTCAGCGATTCTCGGTGAGTTCATAACCAAGATTGAATCCATGGCCTTCTGTAGACATTTGCAAAATTTTCGCAGCATTCTTGATCCTGGATTCCGTGAGTTGTACCACCAGCAGGTGGAACATTTGGGGAGAGGAACCCAGGCATCACTTCCCCTATTACTTGGATGCTTTCGAAGTCCGGGACTTGTACTTCCCATACAACTACAGGGCCAAATATGCCCGAGAAAGGCACGAAGACTCTCTGAATCCCTATGAAGTTGTCGGTTTTGATTACGTTCCATTTCGGAAGCCTGAAGCTGGACCCGAACCAGGTGATTTTCCTTCTACAATTTTCGGTGTTGATGTTAATTTACATTGTTCTTGACCATTTTCAGAGGAATTTCAAAAAAGGTTTGTGAGGAGAGTGGTGACGGACCCCAGACGATATCCACCTTTGGATCAATTTCTCAAGAATGTGGAGCGCTTTGCTTTGGTGGATGACGTAACGGGACAGGGTGGACCGAATGCTTTGCGGAGGACCAAGTTCTTACCCAGGGACATTACCATTTGATTCCTCTATTTTTTGTGTTGTATTCTGTTGAAATTGACATCAAACTGGAATTCAAGTTATCTTTTCTCTCCATTTTTTTAAGCGTTTCCATGGGTATGAAGGAATAAACAATTATCAGGTCGCTCCGTCAAGTCTGTGAGGCAATTTAATTTGGATTCAAAGCTTTGTTCAGGAGTGATTTTCTTTTTCCAATTCAAAAATGATGAATGGATAGAAAATCAATCTAATACTGTATAACTGGAATCCAG
Source organism: Notodromas monacha (assembly GCA_905338405.1). Lineage (NCBI taxonomy): Eukaryota > Metazoa > Arthropoda > Ostracoda > Podocopida > Cyprididae > Notodromas > Notodromas monacha. Next base: position 16,786 of record CAJPEX010001784.1, read on the forward strand.
GAAGTCTCAATAGAACATTGAAACACATTTTCACAGATAATGCATTAAAAAGCGAACCCTTCTTTGAATGATTTTTTTAATACAGTACGTGAATGATAGCTGAGAAATGACAAATACTGTATTAAGCAGAATAATACTGTATAAATAAATGGTCGATCTACTGCAGGCGATTCAACCTCTTCACCGCATTCAAAATTTCCGGAATAAAGGTGGACGCTCTCCACAATGACATTAAAGGGACCAGTAAAATTCAAATTTAAGAGAACTCAAATAGCATCTGGGGAGTGTGGGGTCGCGCCTAGCTACATAGGTAGCCCAATTGTAGGGTCTTTGCTTGGGCTCAAGAAAACCGCTTGGCAGAGCAGGGGAGTCCCCAATGCGCACCCAGTTGACCATGAGAATGGCAAACCGGGATTTAGACAAGTTTCCATAATCTTCAGACCGTTTCCAGTCAACTTCTCAGCAAAGTCTGGGAACAATCACTCTCCAGCTTTGCCTACTACTGCAAGGACCTCTTAAGGATTTGCCAAGTGTGCGATGTGTGCTTTCTGTTTGACAATTGTGTGTGTGTGTTAGAAACTTCTTGTTAGGAATTGTGTCTTCTGCCTGCGGGAATTGTATTCTTGTGTGTGCATTAAAATAAGGTTTAAGGGACTCCCTTCTGGAGGATCCGGCCTCCTAAAGGCTGCACACAGTGTTTCATTTTCATAAACCCACTTTGTTGAACCCGGCCCAACAGGGAGAACACCAAGGTTCCCTGATTAGAGAAAAATGTTTCACAGTTGGAACAGTTGTTGAGATACTTTTACAGCATTTATTTTTTCTTAAATAGAAAATCAATCATGTTCTAATACAGAATTTCAACAATTTGTGGGACAATATTTGTTATTAGGTCAAAGCCCTCGGGAGTGAAAGTTCATTCCAAATATTACTAATTGTATTTTCCCATCAAAAAATCATGATCAATCTACAATACTGTACATTACAAATTATGTTAGTTTTTCTTACGGAAGACATAAGAAAAAGATCGATTGCGAAAAATGGAAAATTATCCACCACAGAATCTGTTTTTAATCTGAGAGACTTTTCTTTGTGGTGTTTTCTGCTCTTCTTCGAAAATTTATCCACCTTGAATTCCTTTCTGAATGAAACAATTTTCACAAGATCTGTTATATTTTCTGTGAATAACAACAACGGATTACAGTACAGGCTGTCCTCAAATTACGGAAGACCCGAACAACGAGAATCCCAACGGGGAAAACGTGATCAGCACAAAGAAATGTTTTACTCAACAAAAGTTTTTGGCTGAAAAACGGTCGAATTTTGAAAATTGAAACTCGAAAATTTGAGGAAACCATGAAGGAAACAAGATGGACGGGAGATGGGGACTACAGCGGAAGTGAACAAGCAGCTCTGACCTTTGATGGAAAAACCCGTTATTCCAAGGTTTCCTGGGATCCTCGCCCTCTCACACACCATTTTCAAGCTGATGGTATCCAAGTTTGAAGAAATCAGCCATACACATCACAACATGATCTCTCGAGACACACGCACGCCGAGCTATCACAAAAACGCTCACAGCACTTCCAGATTCCCTGAAGAAGAAAACAATCTAAAATGATACGTTGACTTTTTTGGAAACACGATCAATTTCAAATGACTCAAGGCCCACAACAAACAATACATAATCTTTGATTCCATAGCGTGATAACAATTTGATTGCAACATTCCAATTTCTGCACTGGACTTCATCTTAGATTTTTCTCACTACAATAAAAAAAAATTTGTTGACTAAGTAATCCACACCTTGCCAGGTCATCTAGGCAAATTCGATGGAAGTGGTTCCACAGGAAACACATCAAACTCAATGCATGAAAACAAAACGCACTGTATTAGGAAGTAATTCCGTCGGGCGGCAACCTAGCAGTCAGAATAAAACGTAGTTAACAAAAAAATAGTTTTTGATCACAACTAAAAAAAAATGACAAAAGGCATCCAGGAAATCACGTGATAACCACAGCGATGCAAACCAGATCCACTTGCCAAATCCACTCACATTCACGCGTGTCTCAAGGATGAGTCCAGAGAAAAATTGTGAAAAGGCAAAATTTCTGAGCAAATGTGAAAAAAGAACGATGACAAAGAGTATGAAAAATTTCACATCACTGCCAAACACTGGCGTAATTCCCTTGACTTCCAACCTGCAGGGGTCCACCTGCAGCGAAAAGCCGAGTTCCACTGTAGTCATAACAGTGGGTGTAAATGGCAGGTTGAGGGTCGACTCCATTCAAAGCCTCAGGTGACGGATCATTTGATAACTAAGAGCAAATAATTAATCAACTGATCAACCACATATTCAACACTGTAAATTCAAAACAGCACGTGCAAGATATCCGAATACTGTACTATACTGAAAATTCTACCCCCTCATGGTAATTAATCAAGGCTACATGCCTTTCAACGGACCGCAAAGAAAGTGGAATCATATGCTGCTTCATATTGTAAAAAAAAGTATACATAGCAACATGAATTTCAAGTACTGCTTCACAACCCGAAACTTTCAATCGAATTCCTCAACAAAACGAAACCATAATTCCAACAAGAAGAGCTCAACTGCTCCCAATCAAAATGAAGAATTTCACACAAAAATACTCCAAAACAAATGGCAGCCACGAGGAAAGGAGGGAACATGCAAGTTTAGATTCGAAAGAAACATTGGTAGAGAAAACCCATCTTTTCGGTTCATTCGACTGCACGTCATCGCAATTCGAAGAAACTGTACTCACCACGGTGCCACTCGACGTTTTCAAGGTGACGAATCGGCCAGTGTGGATAGAAGATTCGAGATATTTCCTCGCCCGAAGGTCGTAGAACGATATTTGACCGTTTCCTGTTCCCATGGTTAATAAATCGCCCAGGAAGGAAAGCGACCGAATGCCTGTGGATAAACGAGCAAATCTTCAAACATTCCTGGCTCATCAAGCTAAATCAAGCGAGAATTCATAGATACGCATACAGGATACCAGTGTTGACCCAGTTCCGCGTGATTCAATACTTCTACCCTCGTAAAAAATTGAAGTTTCACAATTACATTTTATGATCCTGGAATTTTGTTCAATTTTTGATAAAATTCGTTCCGAACTCGAATGGACTTTTCGTTCCTTAGGTAAGCACGAAATCAAATCCATTACAAAAGTTCCAATCGAATAAATATGCAGCTTTGGAAATCGAAATAAACGATCAGGCATTTTTAAAAAGCAAACTCTCCCTAGTCCCTCCTACGAACAAGACATAACAAATATGCGCGGTTATCAATTTTTAAAGTTTTGGAACACCCAGAAGGAATTTAATAAAATGAAAGGAAAAAAGCAATGGCTGACCCCAGAATACGTCTAAAAAACAAGGACATTTTCGCAGATTTTGAAGTAGATGGTAAACGGGATACGTTACACTGTACTGCGATGTCAAACGGCGCATAATTTTTACTCACCCCATCCGTGCATTCTGGAACTGATTTTATCCGTTGAAGTTAATGTTCTACCATCGATGAGTGTTGTGTGCGATTTTGACCCGATTGCATAAAGATCTTTCACTTCGTCCACAGCAATGCACACATTCTCGACCAAATGTGGTAAACGACGAGAATATTTCTGTGAAAAGACCGGAAAAATTCCTTTTCAACAACAATAAAAAAAATAGTTCCCTGAAACCAGATTAATGCAGGTAGACTCTCTCTACAGCAATTTACGCTGTGCAATTTTTTTTTTTTTTGGTCCCAGGCATAGATGTTCTTTGCCCCCGTCATAAGAAAGTTCGCCGGGAAAAAATTCTTTCTACAACGAATTTTTTTTTTGTTCACCTGAATTTCGTTGCAGAGTGAGTACACCTGCAATATACAGTATTGATATTCGCACAAACGGTTTTCGATGAACATGTCCGAAAATCGAATTCGACGGCCAAATCGAAACGGAATTTTTCTACGCTTTACCTTCTCACCCTTGTCATTGTAAACTGAATAAATAACAGTTCCATCATTCCCAGATCCGGGTGTAGTCCAAAAGCCCGCCCCCCACAGTTTCCTGTTCCCATGGTTAATAAATCGCCCAGGAAGGAAAGCGACCGAATGCCTGTGGATAAACGAGCAAATCTTCAAACATTCCTGGCTCATCAAGCTAAATCAAGCGAGAATTCATAGATACGCGTACAGGATACCAGTGTTGACCCAGTTCCGCGTGATTCAATACTTCTACCCTCGTAAAAAATTGAAGTTTCACAATTACATTTTATGATCCTGGAATTTTGTTCAATTTTTGATAAAATTCTTTCCGAACTCGAATAGAATTTTCTTTCCTTAGGTAAGCACGAAATCAAATCTATTACAAAAGTTGCAATCGAATAAATATGCTGCTTTGGAAATTGAAATAAACGATCAGGTATTTTTTCAAACAAACTCTCACTCCTACGAACAAGACATAACAATTATGCGCGGTTATCATTTTTTAAATCTGGAACACCCAGAAGGAATTTAATAAAATGAAAGGAAAAAAGCAATAGCGGACCCCAGGCGAACACGTATAAGAAACAAGGACATTTCCGCAGATTTTGAAGCAGATGGTATACGGGATACGTTACACTGTACAGTACTGCGATGTCATACGACGCATAACTTTTACTCACCCCATCCGTGCATCCTGGAACTGATTTTATCCGTTGAAGTTAATGTTCTACCATCAATGAGTGTTGTGTGCGATTTTGACCCGATTGCATAAAGATCTTTCACTTCGTCCACAGCAATGCACACATTCTCGACCAAATGTGGTAATCGACGAGAATATTTCTGTGAAAAGACCGGAAGGATTCCTTTTCAACAACCATAAAAAAATGAGTTCACTGAAACCAGATTAATGCAGGTAGACTCTCTCTACAACAATTTACGCTGTGTAATTTTTTTTTGGTCCCAGGCATAGAGGTTCTCCTTCATCCTATGAAAGTTCTTCGGGAAAAAATTCAAAATTCTCTCTACAACGAAGTTTGTTTCTGGTCACCTTAATTTCGTTGTAGAGTGAGTACACCTGCAATATTTCGATATTCGCACGAACGGTTTTCAATAGACATGTCAGAAAATCGAATTCGACGTAATACGATGGCCAAATCGAAACGGAATTTTTCTACGCATTACCTTCCCACCCTTGTCATTGTAAACTAAATAAACAACAGTTCCATCATTCCCAGATCCGCCTAAATCGGACAATTTTCATCAATACTGCACATGAACGTCTTAAAAAAAATTGGCTAATGATCCTATAAAATCCAGTCTCATCCATAAATACAGATTTCTGTTTTCTTTGGCCGAAACCATTGGAAATTTGATTTGAAATTGTCATCGCAAACATATTAAAAATAAAAAGAAGAAACCATTTCGAATATTTTCCGAACAGATGTTGTTCGATGACAGGCGCGAGTTTCCGTGCCACAACACATTATCTTCTAAACAAAATCGCAAAGCGATGAATAAAGTAGAGAACTTCTGCGAAATAAAAAAAAAAAACTGACCTGTTTCAGCGTGAAAGGATCAAAAATGTGAAGAAAGGCGTTCATGGAAATCGCCACAATCTCCGGGTACTTGGAATTGAATCCCATCGTCCGCACCTTCTCGCCCATCTTGCACTTCCTTTTGAGAATAGGAGCTCGGAGTTCACAGCGCGGCATATCTTCGCCCCCCGCGGGCCGCAAATCCTTGGAATTAACTTTCCACATGGCCAGCGAGGAATCCCTCGAACCCGACACAAACACTTGCTCGTCAATCCAAGCAATGTCGAAAATGAGATCGTCGTGAGCACCTGCGCCGACAAACACGGGGTCGAAGGTGGGCAGCGCGTAAACCGCGACATCACAGGACTGCTGACCACCGGTGACGAGAAGAGTGCGGCTTTTGTTGATACGCACTGCGTGGATCCCGCCCTTCACGTCACGAGGCTCGGATACCAGAGCCGTCAACTGTTCCAGTTTCCGGCGCTTCCGTACGTTATTTCCTGAGGGAAGACAACACCGAAATTGGCTAAGGATATAATTGCAGCTGCACCTCAAAAACTCAAACCTCCTTAAGTAGAAGATTTTTTTTCTTTAAAAGTCCCTGTCTGAATACCGTCAGGACGAATGCTTGGAAAACATGTCCAACGCAAAGACTGTCTTCCCTCAAACATCCATAACTCAATTTTTTAGAAGCCTTTTGGCTATTATTTAATTCACGCAGAAAGTATATATGTAACTTCTTGATGTGTTTTGAAAGGAAGCGAAAGATTAATTGGGCTAGTGAACCCTTGCCTTCAAGTTTAGCATCGTGTCAACTCATTTAAGAAGCATTAAGGCCCGGAATATCACGAATTTCCTGAACAATAATTTTTTGTTTCTGTTATTGTCCCTTGAATATCGTCGAAGAGAAAGTCCGCCTGCATTCTTTTAATTTTTAAAATTATTTGATGATTAGCTTCCTCGTAAAAAAAAAAAATGCCAGCTGCATCATACTCGATGTCTTATATTGGAGTAGAGATCTGACAAGACCTCAAATTTAATGAAGTTTGATCAATAAGACTCACCGACTGACGCAAGCGTTGGTCTTGCCAGCGACGGGATACGTTCAACCTTCCGGTGCATCGCATTGTATACCATTAGTTTATTGCACTTTGTACCAAATACAACTTGTCGATCACTCAGCCATTCGGCACTGAAAATTTTGTCCACCCGGTCCAATCGGATCATTTGCTCCGAAAGCATGTTGTGTGTCAGAAGGTACCTAGTGAAAAAAATAGTGAAGAAAAAACATTGCACATGAAGTTCAATGAATGAAGTGAGGGATCTGAAGATTTAAAAAAATAAAATCAAAATGATGGACTTCATCAACAACAAAAAGTGATCTTATCTTCAGCACTGCCCTCAACTGAGCGTTGTTTTCGCCGCTAGATTTAGACGGGTATCACTCACCTAAATGGATATATCTCATGTTTTTTGAAATCCAAGTTAAAAGTTTGAGCTATGCTAAGTTAGTTCATGTTGATGATTGAAACAAAAACTCTCTAACATTCAACAGAGCAAGGTCGCATGCAAAATTAGAAACGACCCCAAAGCTTTTCTTGAAATCGTGTGACTAAATTATCAAATGTTTTCGGACTGACGGAGATAATAATCTTTGAAAATTGTTGATATCCCTGAAAACCATTCTTTCGCACATTCCCGAGAAGTGTAGGTTTATTTCATGTCAACTGCTTTCATCACAAATCACAGCCGACACTCGGGATGAGAATGTGGCGGCTGTGACGGCGGCTGTTGATGAAAATGGCGGAATTACCTCTGAATCCTGGAGGTAACACCCCGGGATCAATGCCATGTCGATTTCAAGAATACCGAAGGAAAATTTCGGCGGAACCAAAAAATCTGCGAGATGGCGCCTCTTTTATTTTTTGAGTGAAGAGCTTAAAGCTGACAAAGCGACTTTTGAAAAAACATGTCTAAAAAATGACGAACAGGGTTGCATTTCTTTCCTTTCTGAAAGAATGTTTCTTTTTATGAAAAATAACTGTTTTTGCAGCGCAATTCAAATTTTTATTTCGAAACTTTTATTAGATCACTCGTAAGCATCCCCCCCCCCTCTCTCCCAAACTTCCTGGTGCTCTAAATTTCCAGGAACCTAAATTTCTGACTAAATTTAGGTTTTCCCCAGAAAAGGATTAACGGATTCAAGACGAAGTGAACAAAGGCCATCTGTAACACATACGGCGTTCCTGGTTTCCATATTTCATTTTGATGTCCCTTTACAGTACAGTACTTGAATAAAACATAATAAATAGTAACGGTTACATTACATGTTACTTTTAAATACCGTAAGAAGTATTTTAATTAATTTTCAATACACCTTCCCCTGAGAAACCGGAAAAAGGTGTGCTAACGTTTACGCGAATCGCATACATATACGAACATACGAACCCCCGAGTTTCTGAGCTTCTAAAATTGAAAAAACGGGTGCTTATATTCGCTTAATTCCTCTGACGGAAGGGGTCTATTTTATCCGGCTTTCAACGTAGTGAATGCACTTTTCCATGAACTTGCATTGAAAATAATGTTACTATTTCACATTCCAAAAATATTATTGTGCAGTAATAAAGATTCTTGAGCGAACCAATCTCTTCGGGACACATATTGACAACACTTAAATTTACTAAAGAAGGGGGAAAGTAAAACACTTCGAAGTGGAACAACAGTAGAAAAACAAAAGAATAAATATGCATAACAGCATTTCACACACCGTTCATCTTCAAATGATTCAGGGAAATTGAGTGATTTGCCGGTTTTCTTACATGTTTTATGAAGGAGAAGCGATGCCCCCAGGGCTCTTCGGGGAATCAATTTCTTGAAAGAAACACGGGTTAGCAGCGTAGATTTATAAATATTGTTCTTTGAAGCAAACCCTGCATTCGAATCCGTTTAAATTTGAACTTGACAGGCGAGTAACGCACCTCGTGGCGTATTCCGGCTCGACTCCGTAATACTCAAACCGCCCAGCGCCCATTTGCCGCATGTTGTGGTAATCCACAAAGTTTTTTGACACAGTTTCGACGCGATACCGCGGTCTACAATTTGCAAAATCGTCACTATCTTCCGTGGGTTCGTAGATTTCATCGTCACTCGACGACGCGTCGAGGTAAAGGGCTTCGGGGATTTCCGACTGGTCTGGTTCCCGGTCGTAAACACGGAAGTCCACTCCGCGAGTGCCACCATCATCGTCATTGTTCTCGTCACTGACGTTATCTCGGCGAACCATGATTTGTACACGATGTGCCGTCGACGGCAGGGTCATATAAACGGGCTTCCGCATAACCGACACCATCTCATATACGCCCACCGTTATAAGCACTTCACTGAAAAAAATGAGGAAATTTTCATCTGATAACGGTTCATCCAGTTTACTTCCAGATAAATGGTACTAGAATACGGTACATGCCTAAACTCGATCACACGCTCCTGAAACAAGGAGACATTCCATAAGCTTAAAATACTGTGGTGACTCGGATTAAAGACCTCTCGCACGGCGTACCAAACCGATTTTTGCATTGATTAATGGCTTGATTTAAGCGTTAATGTTTTCCTATGCCAAACATTCCGGGCTACGGCATATAAATAAGTAGATTTCTTATTCCAAATCCCCTCTCTTGAAAAAATCATATTTTCTGTACTATACAACATCGTTTAGAATAGTTAGACGCAGCCTTTTCATGGTAAAAAAAAAATGGCAAAACTTCTGACGGGAATATAGTCAGGAAAAAAGAATTGAGATGCTTCCTCATGCAGAAATATTAAATCAAAGTGCTTAGAACTACTTCATTCTTATGTGTAAGGTACCAAAAAATATATCGTGTGCCTCAGAAGCGTGTGAATGAGTCCTGCCAAAGCATTCAAACTCAAAGAAGTATTCAACCATCAACTTTTTACGGGATCCTCCAACCCACACTCCGTTCATAAGAAATCAAATAAAAATGTTTCCCAGCAATAAAAATTTGTCGACAAGATTCCACATCAGAACGAAAAATCCGTGTGAAGCCTATTTCATCCATGAAAAGCCATTGTCTCCTTTGTAATGGAAAATTCGTCCTTCGTGCAGCCCCTCAACTCACGCGCTTCCCGGGCTTCTTGTTCTTCGAGACTTTCTACGTTTCGGCGACGATGCTGCTCACGCCAATTGGCATTGGCCAACATCTCCAACCTTTTCTGTTCTTTCTCACTATCCGATAATTTCTTCTTTACTTGCCTGTCGTTATCAGAAGAACTAGGCCCAGCTCGAGGCCCATAAGACCTATTCTCTCTGCGCGGAGACCTTGAAGAAGATCTTCTTCTTGGTCGGTCATCTCGAGAATCCATCCGGTGCCTTCGTGATGCATCCCGGGACTCCGTTGCTTTTTCTCCGTTTCTCCGCGGGGAGGAACTACGTTTTCTTTGGTCTTCTGATTTTTTCGAGACACGTGGTGGTGAAGAACTGTCATCTTTCTTCTGAAACGGGTGATTTTTCCGATAATTACTACGAGGTGAACGGCTGCCGTGCCTTCTGACGTAGGTTTGACGCGGAGGACTGTCGCGTTTCCTTGACGTTGACGGATGCGAAGGACTGGGATGTCTTCGAGAGGGGCTTTCTCGTCTTCGTTTCCAGGGATGCGAATCAGGAGATATTCCTTGACGTTTTCTAGGGGGTGAAGGACTGTCGCGTCTTCTTGAAAGACGAGGAGAAGGAGAATGGTCACGAGGCACATGGCGGATGGATCTGGAATGATCTGATTCTTTTCTTCGACTTGGTTCTTCGTCAGAAGAGTCGTCGCTTGAATTGCTATCGTCTGCCAATCTCTTCTTCGCGAACCTGGAATTTGAGTAATACTGTATTAGAATATGAAAACCACCAGACAATAAAATATCTCGAGATTCAGGGGAAAGAAATCGAAAGTTCAAAGAAAATTACAAAAAGAGCGGTACAGTACATTAAAAAATATATTAAAAACTGGGAAAATTTTCCAATTTCCCAAAAATTTCTTTTGAAAATTTGAACCCAACTATGACGCAGTTTTGCTACAATATTCTGGGGGAAAAAGGTGCGCGTGGTATTTGGGTAATTACAGTGCAGTTAGTGCTCAATATGTTCGGCAAATAAGTTTTTAAAAATCTTGAAATAAAATTCCGCAAAAAATCTCAAGAAAGATCTTCCATCTTCACATAAAAGAATACGGCAACTTCCGATGAAGCGTAATTTTTCAAATATTCTTGCAGGTCATACCAGTGAAAGTGGACCCATCATTTCCAAGGGAACCCCGCGAGCATTAGTTCGACTTCTGTTCTCGAGATAGTTCAGTTCATCATGGAAATACTTAAAATTAAATACTCAGTAGCTCAACTTTTGTTTCATGCACACGAAAGACATACAGTACTGTATTACGAAAGATAGTCAGGGCAAGTAGCACGCAATCTGTGGATACAGGTCGACTTTCTCTATGACGATATTCTCTGCATAACGATTTTTCGTTCGCTCCCATAGGGTTATCTCCCCAGTTTATAGCGGTTCTCCACAACGAACTTTTTTCTGGTCCCTTGAATTTCATTGTAGAATCCACATGCAAAATTCACGCAATTTGAAATCTTGACAAGAATTACTCCTTCTTACTTGAACATTTTTTTGACGAGAGAGTTTAATGACGAATAGTCGTAGTCCATATTGGCATCTGCGTCCGTGACTTCGAAAAACCTTCTCAACTTCCCATGCAATATATCGTCGATCGAATCGTCTTGTTTCACATGCTTGTCCTGGTTCTTCTTTCCCAGATTCTGCGCGATGTACTTGTCACGTGCGTGCTTCAACTTGTCGCGCTCAGCAAGTCTAATTTTCACCAACGGATCTTCCGTCACTTTCCGCGCGAGATCCACGTCGACACGAGATTCACTCCGAATTTTTCCGAGCAACGGTGCAGGTGTCGCATCTACGATTGAGCCTCCGAGACGGTGGCTTTCCTCGAACGTTTTGTCAATGGGTTTTCCGAGAAGGTATTCCTCTTTATCTGCCGAGCTTTGCCCGGGCCCTTTATACATCCACTCCATTTTCTCAGGAATTAGTTTCCTGTTAGACATGGGATTAAGAAATAATTCAAAACGTTGAATAATATTCACGTGGAATTAGAAAAAGTCAACCTAACTGAAATGGTGCTCACCTGGAAAATCTACACAGTTCAGTATCTCACCTTGAAATACCAACCACGTATATTTATTTGAAACTGAGAATACCACGCTTTCAGCCCAAGCTCACAGAATTCTAGCAGAGATCTATCTTAGGTAGCTAAACTTTTCTCGAGGCAGGTATGCGTATCATACGACATGAAAATAGAATTAAGTCCAAGCCATATTTTCCTGCTTAGCATACCTCGAAAATATCTTAAAACCTCAAGATAATAATCCTCGTGCAATGTATCAAAATTCAACAATTAAGAACTTGGGAGAACTGACTCATCCATATTTGGAGATATGAGAAGTGTCGCACTAAATCCAATGCAATTATGCTTGAAAAGTCAACACTTATCAAAAGATTCGGGTCAGTCGAATGCAACTAAAGAAAAAATCTTCGTGTGTAAGCACCATCTCAGGTCGTGGAAAACACTGATAAAAGGAACACCCATTCACATTTTCTGAAATCATCAGTAAAAAGTGCCAAAGTTTATAAAACATACAGTTCAAAATCTCGCATCCATTGGGTATCATCTTCACTTGAACATAAAATGCGTGAAATATTTTCAGAAAATTGCGCACGATCGAAATCACATCATATCGAAGTACTTCAAAGCAAGAGTTTCCGTCGCACAAGTTTAAAAATCTTCTTTCACCAGAAAGGACGCCTAATTAGTCCAGCGGCAGCTGAGATCCATGAGGCGGCGGTGTTGACTACTCCCGCCCCGACAGAAAAGGAAGTATTCACCAACGCAGGCGCATTTCCATCGTAGATAGTCTCGTCAGGAAAGTAAGACAAATCCAAATTTCCACCCTCTTCTGGTTTCAGCAACAGGAGATCCTACACACAAAAAGCCACATTCTTCAGAAGTCTTCTTTGGATTAATTTATGCAACAAACCTCTCCGTTTTCATTTTGGTCGCCTTCCCTTTTTTTCACAAGATAACACAAGAAGTTGCCTGCATTGCTTATTGCCGCTGCAAGTCGTAATGGCGATACGTTTTCCTTTGCTCGGATGTTCACCCGATCACGGTTTTTGGAATCGAAGTAGAAAGATAGGACACCAGGAACTTCAACCAAGATTTTTTTGATATCCTCTTGATCTTCCTAGAATTGTACGATCGCAGATTTCAGATTTTAAATTTCACAATTGAGCAAATTGGCGCTTTGTTGAAATCAAAATTTCCAAAAATTTAGAAAAATTACGTCTTGTAAAAGCGCTCTAAATCAAACGCTTGCGACAACACTTTCCTCGAGTGATCCTTTCATGTAAACAATCAGGCGCATCTTTCTGTAATTTTCACATTCCATCAACCCTTTGTACACATATCGAACACGTATCATTTGATTTTTCAACATTTTCATCCACGTTAACAGTTTGATAAACTTGAGGCACTCTCAACATCCGCGGATGTTCTCAATTCATAGTAGTCCAGATGCAGTTCTAATCTTTTCAAAGAAAATTTTAGGAATTGAAATTTGGAAACCGTTCACAGATTTTAGAATTAAACTTCAAATTTCAACTTAAAGAACAATAAAGCAAGAACTGAGCGCAACAAAACACACGTACTCACAGCACTCTCCACTCCGTCAAGCTTCAGAACTATCAAACTGGATTTGATTCCAGCATTTATCGTCTTCAGCGGCGCAGTGCTTTTTCTACGGAAGCTTGGATCCAATTTTCCTACTCTGGACTCTTTACCATGTTCACGCAGCTTTTGCACGACAGTGAACAACATCGACTCTGTTTCAATGGAGCGCTTGACGGAAGATCGTTGAAGATCTTTCAAGCCGTCCATGAAATGTTCCGTTCGAAGTAATGCCTCCCGTCCAGCTACTTGAGAACACATCTTGAAAAATATTTCGACCAGCAACGCGTCCAGTTCGATGTCCTTAGTGTCCATCAAAAATACCAAGAATACCATCAGAGTCTGCGAAAAACAAGAGATAAAAAGGATTTTCAGGACACAGTGAAAATATACCAGTGGCCAGAATCAATCACTCACCTTGTTTCTATAAAATTTTCGCTGCACTTGTGGGTTATGCATGTCTTTTGATCCCAAAATATCAAGATTTTCTCTTAAAATGACCTTGGTCTGTGTCAAGAAATCCTCACTCTTTTCGTCAGACATTGCGCACAATTATCTCGTTTCCTGGAAATTCACGAATAATTTTTTTTTAGAAACTCTCTATGCATCGAAGCGCTTTCCCAAATCCTTTTTTCCAGCCTCAACATCCTTTACTTTGCTTTCATAACCACTGCGCCCGAAAAAAATATTGACTAAAATAACCAAGAGCGGAAGAACCCGAAATGTCCATGAAGATGAAAGATCTGCCACTGCAAGCTAACACAAAAATATACATCTGACGGGATATCATGACCGGTCCAAAAACAAAATCATTCCTCAAGCAAGGTCACTTGCAACATTCGCGACGCGCAATATCAGAGGATCTTCAGAACGAAAAAAACATTCTTTTCGCGAGAATTCTCTGAATCGCGAAAAGCAACCTTACACACGATGCCGGTCTAGCGGGTCATCTAACTCTCGTTTACGCATCAACATGTCACCTGGCATAATCCCGCCATCATATCTATTCTATGAAACTTCCGATTGCTAGAGCTTCTTTGACATCTTCCCAAGAATGATTGGAAAATGCTGACAATATTTTCAAACATTTCCGATTTGAACGATTCCTTCTAAATCGTCACGAAGTACAATTACAAATATTTAAGAGAAGGCTTCATAAATTTGGGTTGTGGATTAAAAGGTAGAACGAGGCTGATTAATGGAATTCTATTCCTCTCAACTTGGACGAAAAATGCGGTACTTCCTTAAGGTTAAACAGGGAACAGGAGGCACAAAAATACTACGATCCTAAGATTCATAACAGATCTTGCTGAAAAACTCCCCAGATTCATTTTCTTGGGCTGTTGGGATTACTTCAATTGGACAACTGCATTCATTTCCTGACTGGGGAACTTTACAACGCTAGAAATTTATTTTTAAAACATAGGTCATAATTTCTAGAGAAGCAGCCCAATATATCGACCTAGATGACATACCGCTACGCGAATCTGTGTTGGATGCACATTTCAGCGTAGCTGACACGCCAGACCGGCACCTTCTTCATTGACACACGCAATAAAATCAAATCCATCACGGAACTATTGTTGCGGTGGTTGCTGAAAATATGGATATTGAGGACGAACAGTCGCAGAGGAATTGCGGGCACTAAACGGATTAATTCGTCCAGCTCCAACACCCACCGGTGGGCCCATGGGCGGCGTGGACGACGGAGGAGCCGAGCTCGTCGGAGCTTGCATTTGCTGCGGCGGCTGTTGAGGATGCGGAGACGGGGATTGGTGTTGCGGTGGTTGTGGATGCTGTTGATGCGGGGCCTGTTGATGAGGCGGCTGTTGTTGATGAGGCGGCTGTTGTTGATGAGGCGGCTGTTGTTGATGCGGTGCCTGTTGCTGCGGGTACTGCGGTTGCGGTTGATAATAAGGCAATCCCGCAGCGGGTTGTTGTGGTTGTTGTCCAGGAACAGATGTGGCAGGGTACTGCCACGTTGGAGCTTGGGCTGCATGTGGTGCTTGCATTTGCTGTGGACCTGCCATGCCTGGATGTTGGGGCCCGGTTACCTGGCCAGGTTGCATGTGTGCCCCAGGAATGGGTCCTGGTGGATGCTGCGGCCCGGGTACTGAACTGGGAGCACGTGGAGGGCCAGGAAGTGGTCCAGGTAGTGGATGCATTTCTGATGCTTGCGGATGTTGATGCTGAAAAGTGCCAGCCGGTCGAATAGGCTGAAACTGCGGCATCTGCGGATGTGGCTGCAAACCCAATCGTGGTTGCATGGGTTGACCCGGGGCTTGAGGATGCATCAACCTCGGTGAGAATTGTTGGGCACTCATCGGATCTATGAACATTTTTTTTACATAACTGTTGGCAAGTGCACATATTGGAAGCACAAGAAAAACACACACACTAAAAACAAAAAAAATTCATTGCTATTCGGATGATCAAAATAAGTTAAAATCAAAACTATTTCTGGCTATATTTCATCATCTCATAAACTTTAAAAAAAGAACTGTAGATATAAAAGACGATAAATAATTCCGTAGATTTAATCCACCAGTTTCCTACTTTTTTCGTCTCGCGGATGACTCGAAAGAATTTTAAGAAAGCGATCACATTCTTAGCGAAATTGACTCAAATTAATTTTTTACACGCTCATTCTTTGATGAAGTCTTTAGGAATTATTCGTGGAAGAAGTTCATTGCTGAAATAAAACTTATAAAATGTCTTAGAACATAGTTAGACTTCTAGCCAGATTTCTAGTACAGCAACTCGGTATGCAGTAATTGAAATCTTTTCGAAAGTCCAGGGAATTTCGGAAGCCATCCATAGCATTTCCAGGATAATTTTTGACGCGATCGTCGTTACGGTAAAAAAAACTGCAATTCCTAGCATCTCCGTATCTGTATGAACTAAACTACTCTATTACATCTGAATGGTTATAAGCTCAGGTTTTAAGAGAGTTGCCTTCGGGATGTTGTGGAAACCAAAAAGACTTATGTGAAGTAACATGATTTTCACAATTGATAGCCTAGGTTTATTCCTCGATCACTTTACTTTAAACTGAATCTTCACGGGAAATCTAGAAATTTGTATTTACTAATTGAATACAAAAACAAAAAAACCACACCTGCACGGGGTACACCAGGTACCGTTGGCTGAGCAGCAGAAGGCATCGGATGCGGGGGGCGATTAAGAACAGGATTGAATTGACCAGCTGACGGCAACGGACGCGCACCAGGAATACCTACCTGAGGTTGGCTCGATTGTGGATGCATCCCGTGCTGGACGTTCGGCGGTTCCGATAATCCTGCAGTTCCATTCAGTATTCCCTTGCCATCTTCTGAAAATATATATTTACCTCAGTTTTGCAAAACTATAATTCCTAGTCAGCAAAAGAACATACGTTCATCCGATTCTAGAGAAGATCGACTGCCTCGGTCTTGTTCAAGAGGGTCGAATTCTTTGGAACAGATCGGTTTCACTGGAATGGATTCCGATTTCTCTACCACAGCTGAAATCGATAGATATTGAGTTGAAAATAGTCTTCAGAAATTAAGCAGGACTCACTCGCATCTCCTTCGCTGTTAATTTTATCGTCCTTTTCAAATAAATCTAATCTTTCCAGTAGCTTGTCTACGGCTCCGCGAATGTTCTGCAAAGACTTCCTCATTTTCCATAGGTCATCATATTCAAGTTTTTTCAACTTCGGCTTCAGAAACAGCGTCAGCTTCAGCAGACGGCTCAATCCAATTGCAACAGATAGATCATTTGAATCGAAAATCGTGATCATATCCCCATCTAGCAGATCAAGTTCAAAAGAGTAAACTTCAAGGAATCTTAGAAAATTACCTGTGTTCCGCCTCCTACACAGAAAATCTCCTCACCTTCGTCGCGATATTTGATCAGTACTTCATCATCTGCATCCAATTTTCCCCGAAAAATTCTCTGCATCATTACCAAAAGTTCATCATACGTGATCTCCTCATTATGAATAGGGATCACGCGTATGTCGTCATCCAAACGAACCTGCATGAAAATTTTGCACGCTTTCAGACACCAGGAAACACTCAACATAAATATTTTTTCACGAACCTTTATTAAAAGTTTCCCGTCTAAATCCATCATGAATACCGATGTCGTTCGTGAATTTCAATCACCTAACACAATAATCGGATAAACTGCAACGGATATTAAATGAAATTCAATCACAGCATTGGGAGGAAAACTTCCTCACTATGTGCTTCTTGAACCGCAGGTGATTTCCCGAAATACATTCTGGTACAATAAATGCAAACAAGCAAGCCGAGCAATCGCGAAAACTGTACAGTACTGTATTACTGTAATCAGAATCTCGGGACGTTCGTCATCGTGCCAAGCAATGGACCAGGGATTATCATATTTACTATGAAATTTCTTAGAGCTCTGCGAACTCTTGAACATGGCGTCCTCCATAGCTGTTCAAATTCTTCATGAGAAAAGTATGGCGCAGTAAAAATTTTTGGCGGGATCGAAGCGGATTTCTGTTCGCGGTGTGTGAGGTGATTATTGCATTAGTCCGTGTGTGAAAAAGTTCCGTAGTTGCTTTAGACGCGAACTTCGTACCGAGAATAGTAAGTGTGTGGAAACGACGAATGCTTAATGGCGATCGTCGAATTTAAGTACAGTATGAACGTTTGCATCCAGATTCGCATTGCTGCGGGTGACAATACTGCGCGCTGAGTTTCCTTCATGGGTAGTCTCCGATTACTATATTAGTTTACATATATGCATCCGAATTCTGTATTTCATAGGTTGAATCATGTTTTACGCCCATTTTGTCTTGAGCAAAAAGGGCCCTCTGGCCCGTATATGGCTTGCCGCGCATTGGGACAAAAAGCTCACCAAAGCACACGTGTTCGAGACGAATATCGAAAAATCCGTGGAGGGAATTCTTCAGCCCAAGGTGCGCACTTTGAATTGATGGTCGAGTGCTTCATTTTTTGAGCTCGCTCCCTTATTTTTTACGAAGGTCAAACTTGCGTTGCGGACATCTGGTCATCTACTGCTCGGAGTTGTACGAATTTATTCCAGGAAAGCCAAGTATTTGTTAGCCGATTGCAATGAGGCGTTCGTCAAGATTAAAATGGCTTTCAGGTATTTTTTCGAATTTTAGTGTAAGTCACAGTTTTGCCTTCATGTGTTGAATGTTCATGCAGGCCGGGGATGGTTGATCTTCCAGAAGAAAGCCGCGAGGCAGCGGTCAACGCGATCACCTTGCCTGAAGTTTTTCATGATTTTGACAACGATTTGAATGACTTGAAGTAAGTTGGGTTGTTGCTGGAACGGTTTGAGATTCTACAAGCTCTTATGTATGCACGTTATAGTGATGTGGACATCCAAGCGCAGTTTGCTCTCAATCAAAGTCGCGCTGAAGAGATCACTATGCGAGAAGACTTCGGCAACTTGCAGATGAGCAGCCAGTTCGATGCCGACGACAACTTTTCTGGAAACGTTGGCCTCGAAACTTCTGAGGCGTCAGAATTGCTGCGTGATGATCATGAAGTTCCTGATGTACGTATTTCGCTGAACAGTTGAAGAAAACTGATACTGTATTCATTTAGTCGCTGTCGTTTCTTAGAGAGACCTGAATTTTCCCGATCCCGGATTTGGTGCTCCGCAACGCTCGAAGTCACACTTGGCCGCGTTGGAAACGTCGGCGCCGCTGGAATTGCCTGAAACTCCTGCCCGTAGCATAATTGACACCCCAGCGGACGACGGGTTCGGTGGACCCATAGGAGCGGATATAATGGCCGGAGGACTTTTTGAGGGTGGCATTTTTGACGATGTGCCGATGGATGTTTCAAATCCTCCTGAACCATTGGATGACACCCTTGTTGCACCAGAACCACAGGAAGAAATTCAGCCTCAACCGGAGGCAGTTTTGCCGCAAGATAGTGACGACGACGCATATGACGATAATTTTGCTGACGCCGGACCCCCGTCTGTTGGTGAGTTCCAGCTACGCCTTTGCCTGTGATGTGCAGTGAAATTGCTCTCGTGTGAAGTTTCTGGTTTCGACTCGGAAGTTCTCTGCCGGACTTCGATTAACGGTGTGATCGTTCATTTTGGTGAATGCGATCCAGCGCAGCTAAGCGTCGGATGTGTTCGGGAAACGTTTTGACATCCTGTTTTGAAAATCATGTTATAGCGAGCAGGATTCGGATCTGCGTCAGAACTTCATGTATAGAGCGCTAGGATGCGTTAATGCTGTGTTGTGTCTTCCACCACGAAAACTGTAATCTAGCGCTGCGTTCGCGTACGTGGTTGGATTTCATCATTCACACAATGATCGATGTTGCAGGTCTTCTTGACGGTTCCGGTTTTTGAAGGTGTAACTTTTGTAAATGCTTGATTTCCGATGTAATCGTGGGGGAACTTACGCCCATCCTGTTGCAAACTTGATGGGATTTTTCAGGGATTACAGCGTCATGTATCTATTTCAGGCCATTCTATCCATTTTCCACGTTGGCGTCTCTTTCGAAGTTTCCCGATTATTTACGAACAAGTATACTAGT
This sequence comes from Notodromas monacha, assembly GCA_905338405.1. Lineage (NCBI taxonomy): Eukaryota > Metazoa > Arthropoda > Ostracoda > Podocopida > Cyprididae > Notodromas > Notodromas monacha. The sequence continues at coordinate 36,665 of CAJPEX010001784.1, forward strand.
CGTTCATTTACAGGATTTTCGCTTACGGGGAATGTTTCAGCACTGTCTGAGTACCAAAGTACAATGCAGCATATCACAACATGACGGAAATGAGAGACGGAACGCTTTTGGTTGCAACAGAATCCCGCTTTCCTGGCGCAGTTTCACGCATGTTTGGCCGGAATCAATTTTTTTCCGTATACAGTATTTCTCTGCCGTCTTTGATCTTCTGGAACTAGCCAATCAGAATATTGGGGGGAAATTTGTAATATATGTTTTTTTTATTTAGAGTTCGCCGGACTTCGAAAGAAAATTGAAGTCGATTCCACGCAAATCTTAGTTTTATTGCTCTTCGTGGAGAAATACTCGCAGTAGAAAATTCTGTCAGACCAGGAAAAGCACTTCCAAGCCAAAGCAACGGAATGATTTTTTTAAAACTAAAATAGCGTAAAACTTCCAGGAAAGGCAGCAGTCTGGATATTTTTCCTTTTTCTGGTCTATCTGGTACAGTGAAATTTCGGAACGACGAAGCTGTCAAGACCAGGTAGAAAAGCTTCGTTATTACGGTAAATTCGGTATGAAGCGATTTGAATAACATGATGAGCTATTTGAATAACATAATCGCTATTGGGGAGGGACCTCCAAAGCACGATGGTCTCAAAAAAGGAGCAGTAATTTGTTATACAGTATTTAGCAAGATTATATTTTATTTACTGTATGTGACTGCTTTACGTATTGAGCTTGTGCTAGGATTGCTTCGCTAGTGATTGGGTTTGTCTCCATAAACGCCGATTTAGAGAGGTCAAAGAATTCACATACTTCCCCAGAAATCTGAATCGTCAAATTTGCAGCCGTATTATATTAAAATTTCTTCTTTCCAATTCAGGTGGCAGCTCAAGAAGTGAATCTCCAGCCCCAGTTCAGCCAGAAAGCGTCATGCCACCTCCTGCCCCGAGACAAACTCGTTCAGCAGCAGCAGCTGCTGCGTCCTCCATTATCGACACAACAGCAGAGCAAACAACGTTAATTCAGAATGAAGACGAAAGTTTCGCTTTGGCACCGGTTGACGCATCGGCCCTAAAAGGATGGCCCAGAACTAAGAGGAAACGTAAGCTTATTGTAGACGAGGTCAAGAACATTTCAGGGGAAGAAATGAAAGCCCAGTTGGCCGATACTGCTGATATCGTCACCACTCTTGACCTTGCCCCACCAACCAAAAGGTTATTACATCACAGTATATTTCTAGATACCGTTTTCTAAATATACTGTATATATTTTATTTTGATCAAAATAAAATCAAAGCTGATTGTTATCGGTCTATTGTACATTCTTTGGAGACAGTACAGTATGCATAAGTTATCAAGATTGAACTCATGGTCGAAGAGAAAAAGTCAGTTATTGACGTAACTTTTTTTTTTGCCACGACTTGATGTTCAAAACGTTATATCGTAATAGCTCAAATGTGGAGCAAACGCGAGATTTGTTCGTTCAAACAATTTTCTGTGTGAACCTAAACTCTGCTCGTCAGCTTTCATAGTTACCACGAAGGATTTCTCAAACATTTCCAAGTTGACAGAAATTCGTAGGCTAAATCCTGAAAAGTTGCTTGAGTGTTATTCTTTTAATTTTATTGATGAGCGTGTCCTATTTGTGGGGGAAATGTCACTGGACTTAACGTCGGAGTTTTCATTTTCGTGAATTTTTTTAGACTAATGCATTGGAAGGAAACTGGTGGAGTTGAGCGGTTGTTCACCGTGTCAGGTCGGAACATCCCGGGTAAAGAAATGTTTCGTATCTACTCGAGGCATCTGATCTCTCACGAAATGGAAAACGAGGAGTTGCCTGATGGACCAATGGATGATGATGTCCTTCAGTTGGATGCTGCTGAAGAAGCTCCAGAAGGTCAGTTGGTTTTCAAAGGTTCGCAAAAGTTTTCTTTATGATCGTTCTAAATGTGACTTTTATGTAATCATTAGAACAAGTCTGGAAGAAGAAATCGAATGAAGTCGAAGAAGAGGAACACCATGAGGAAGACAAGGAAAACATTGTTGAAAATGCTGGTATGCGCCGATCAGAACGGAAAACGCGAAAACGGAAGGCCATCAGCATGGCGGAAGACGAAGAAGACAAGGATGAGCAACTGCACCAGCAACTAGAACATGAGCATTTACAACCTCCAGCTCCACCACTCGAGCAAGAAATTCCCAATGACCTCGAGCAACAGCTCGAAGCAATGCACGCTCCGTCAATTCCGAAGGAATCTACTCTCCTGGCAGAACCGAGCTTGATTTCACCTCCGGTCATGTCCTCCTCTGTGAATGCAGATGCGGACTTATCCCGACTGGACAGTGTACAGCCTGAAATGGCGAACATGGGTTGGGATGGACCGGAAATCCCACAAGTAAGTTCTCAGACTGCGATTCGAAAGATTATTTTGGAATTGGGTAGTGTGACTCGAAGTGCGGGGACTAATCCAGATCGTTTTCGGATTGTCAGCTTGATACATTGAAATTATTAACCTCTTTCTGAAGATGTTGAAGTCTATTTTTCCACGATTTCCGAAAGGATTTACGCGTATGATTTTTACCGCGTTTAATTCTTCGTGAATTTCTTCATCGGATAATGTTTCTGAGAAGAAATCCATTCCACGATTACAGTGTAACTCACGAATGTGTGGACCATTCAGTCTATCCGGAAAAATCTGTCTTTCATCAAATTTATCTCTATACATCCCGTATAAACCATCATACTTGGAAAAAAACCTTGAAGCTTCATTAGTAACGCATATTTCTCGGATCATCTGACGATTTTCTCAAGTTAATTCTATCCTGATGCTTAATATGTCTTTCTTTTTCAGGAACCTGTCCACGCTCCTCTCTCGCCGTTTAGTGTGCGAGGACCTTTTGCAATGATGACGCCCGGTCACGATTTCGATTTCCCTCCGTCGGTCGCACCTTCTATGGGTCTTGGAGGACTGATGGATGAACCCGAAGATATCCAGGCAACAGATGAAACCTACGAGGAATATGAGGAGCGAGTTCTCAATAAGAGAGCTTTGCAGATGCACCGCATATTCAAAGTGAGTCGGAATATTTCGAATTTTTGTCATTATTTTTTAATGATGTATTTGAGGCATTATTAATATCGAATGCTGAGTTTTATTAACGGTATTGATATGGTTTTTTTTTCGTTTGCAACTCTAGACCAAATTTGATGAGCTCGAGATGGATACGTTAGATGCTCCTGGTGAAAAGAGTCTGCAGTTCCATTCGATGATCGTGAGCAATAATCGCAAGCAGGTATGTCCTAGTTATCATTTGCTGTTCAAAGTGCATGATAATTTTTCGTGGAAAATGTTTTTCAGGTCTCCCAAAAATTCTATACTCTTTTGGTCCTCAAGAAGGCGAAGGCCATCGAGTTGGATCAAGACGAGTCATTTGGACCACTCAAAATCACCAAAGGTCCCGATTTTTTGACATGTAAACTTTAAAATCTTCGTAAATATTTTGCTGGCTTTCATTTCTGACCCCGCCGGTTTTTAGTTCTGAGAATCGCACTGGGATGTGTGCGAAGCTAAAATAGTACAACAATTTCGTCAAGCTTTTATTGTCGCCTTTGTCAAAATTGTGCACGTTTTCCTGTTTTGGCGGAAGGAGGTTATTGTTTTTTGTTTCACATTCTCGTAATATTAACGTGCTTGAATGACGGTTCTAAGATATATGGTTTTATACGAAAATGGATGGCGAAGCACGATTGAGACAAGTTGCGACATTTGTGTGAATGAGTCGTTCTTTTCTGTTCTAAGTGTAATCGTAATAAATTCTGGCATTATCAGTGTCAGTTAAAAAAAAATCCTTGCATTTCTTTCGTCTACGTTGTTGCAGGTTGACTTCAGTCTTCCTTTTTTTTTTTTTTGCATGACCGAGTAGAAGTTGAGTGTACAGTCTTGTCTTCTTGCATCAAATCTGCGGTTCGCAGGTCCATCAAACGCTGTATGAATCGGGAAGAAATTTGTTTCAAGTCCGCGTCAATTCCGAGCGTTGTTTCTACTCTTTCGCCAGTTTTACAGTCCTTCATGAGAAAATTCTTCAGTGTGTCAGCAAAATTTTTATGAAGCACGGTATTGTGACGTATGGAGAAATAATTTTGTGCATTTCAGGGCCCTGCTGTAATTCTGGTTTTTAAAAGCAGTGAAAAAAGTATTGCACAGCATTGATGGAATAGGTCTCGGTAAGTAATGTGCATTCGAAACTTCTCCAAATCCTTGTAGAATAATTTAAAAAGCTAGCTAAACTTGTGAGATTTATCGGCACGGAAGATGACTTCGTGAATGAACCAAAGCCTTGCATTTCCTGTCGTCTCGGGCGTGTAGATTATCATAGTGATAAACTTCTCAAATATAGCAATATTCGCGCGTCATCTTAGGTACAGCCAAATACCGTCTGTGGCATGACTGAAAATCTTGCCAATAGGTTTATTTGGAATGCCGTATAACACATCATCTTACTTATTCATGCGCCATTTGGAGGTTTACTGTTCGCTTCAATGTCTCTAGACCATATTCCAATGTCGCGTTACAACGAATTCGCACGGACATTTGGAAAAAAAAATCGTTTTACTTTGAGATTCATTGTTCTTGGTGAATTTAGATTCATGGTTTCTGGTAACGTTTTGGGGGTAAACTTGCGATAAATGCTAAAAGCCTAAGTATAATTAAATTTTTTCTCGTAAAAACATTTTGTTAGGTGTAGGTCCCGAAGTGACTTCATTGCTACACGGTTTTTCTGAATTAAGTGACTGGAGTCGCAGAAGCAGCACTTCATCAAATTCCTTCGGAGAGAAAGTTGCGCCCGCATTCAATTTCTCAATCATTCCTACTCGAAAATCACCCGCACGTGCATGTGGACATATATGTGAGGTCGCTATCGCGCTCATCTTGGTCACAACAATTTTCCCAAGTTATATTTTTATGTAGTCGGCCTTCCGTGCGCTTTCTTTAGAAAAAAAAAAACGAACTGCGTGACTCGACACAAGTTGAAATCCAAGTGCGCAAGTTTCTCCAGAAAAATCTCGCCACGTCATGCAGACAGCACCGGAAAAAAAAATATCAGGGGAGGAAATCCAGAGTTTTTCCCATCTTGAGTTTCACTCTATCGCAAATAGTGGGCTGAAATACAGAGAGGTTTCCCATTTTCGTATTGAGAATATGCATAAGAGCGGTTTGTTGGTGTTGGTGCTGCTGGGGTTGACTGGATTTCATCATGGGGCTGAAGCTGAACAGGAGGACCAGCATGTGGTGGAACTGGTTCGAAGCATGATCAATGAGGCCACGGATCCCTTGAACACGTCGGCGGTTGTGACTCTGGACCAAAAACAGATGCCTTGTTTGTACAAGAGCCGCGTTGTCTCGGATCCTGGTGAGTGTCGCTGACATGCAATTAACTCTTTTATGTAGATATAGGTAGGTTCATGGATAGACGGAGTGAGGGTACAGAATCTATACTGACGGATATACAGTGCAGTACCATATACAGTATGTAGGATGAGAGAGACTGTAAATGTAAAGTAGATAGATACGTGGGTGGAGATGGCTATATGAGGGTTGTCCCACTTGGGCGCGACCTTGGTTATTTCTAGAGTATTCATGACTTTAAAAAAAAATTTAACATTGCCCAGCCCATGATGGAAGTTCGTGGGATTTTTTCGCTTTTTTAATAAGTTTTCAATTTACTGCGAGATGAAAAGTAAAAACAGATGCCTGTATTCTCTTCACAAATCAGATTTTTTTTTATCTTTGTATGTTCTAATTAGGGTTATCTTTCGGGGGAGAGGAAATAATAAACGCACAATTTTTGTATGCCTCTTGCAAAGAACATCTATTTCAAGTCATACATTTTCAAGTTCTCTGCTTTCCTTGCTTTTTTCAATTCATTTATAAAAACTGGACGAAAGTGCTAGGTTAACCGAATGACTTATTCCAGAACTTCATTGTAGGAGTCTCAGATGATGTTTTCTCCTGACAAATTTTATGTCACATTCGCAGATACAAACAAGGATGAAGATCCTGGCAAACAACTGGTATCACATGCCAGATCTCTCCTCATTGGAACCATGAGAGGTATTATCGTGGCCCTGCACCCAGACAGTGCTCTTCCAGACTGCGAACACTTGATGACCTCGGATAAAGTAAAAGGTGATGAGTCTGCCAAACCAGTCCCAAATGTTGTGGTGATTGAAAATCAAACTGAGTCTCTCCAAGTGATGGATGACAATCCTGACGTCATGTACTTGAGCGCCAATGACTCTGTGAGTGATCTTGCTGATGGANCACTTCTCATGCATGGCAGAACTATTGGGAAACATCCACCTGAAATTTAATAAAAATGTTTTTATGAATTTTGAAGCACGTAAACTAATTTTGCAGAGGAAAGCCTTTCAGTATCAACCTTTTTGGCATAGCAAAAAAAAGCTCACATATTGATGGAGTTGGTATTTCCTAAGGAAGCCTATGAAGGAATGTACAGTACGTATTATCCTATATTTTTCGGGTGAAAACAGCGTAATTCGTTTGTTTAGGTTTTTGGTGACTTTACGAGGGTTCTAACAAAAGTTCTCGGAATGAAAATGAAAATGTTAATAGCTTAATGTTAATAGCTATATCCATGTTAATAGCGTAATTTTCTCCGTAAACGTCAGTGTTCTGAAAAAGAATACTGTATACTGGAAAATTGAAAAATTATCTGTATCTTGAGACATTGTCCAGCAGATTTTGAAGCAGATTTTAAAAATTTAAATTTCCATGAGTCAATTTTTCTGCATGTTGGGGCATCCATATGTTGGGCTCCGCTATTTTATTTTATAATCAAGTCAAAGGCTTCCTTTATTGTGATGGTAGTTTTTTTTATTTATTTTTGCTCACCATTACACTGATTATGGGTGTTTCCTTGAAATATGTATGTATCATGTAAACACGTTGGAAAGACAGATATAAAAAATCAAAATTGGGAAACATTTGTGTGAAGCTGTATGATAACAGGAGGAAAGTAAACAAAAAAACCACGAAGAATAAAATTGCTTCTTGCCCATGAATTTGTGAATTTTAACGAAAGAAAAAAAGGGGTATGCGGGTATACATCAACAGAAAAATCATGAAACCAATGATGGTGCAAGTCGTGTCTCTACATACTGTACTGTAGTTGAAAATAATCAAAAGGAAATTCAGTTTGGCATCAATCTGTGTATAGTGATTTTTATTTTATATAAAAATAACAAGACTGTTATTTGACCTTTTTATTTTCAGCTATCGAAAGCTTGGGCCTTTATGCAGGAATAGGTTTTGTTCAGCAAATTCAACAACAAAAAATCGTGCATAAATTTTCCAAAAAAAAATCAAGTGCATGTCACTCAAGAAGGTTTGACACTCAAATAAATAAAGTAATGTTGCGTTTATTATTATCCATGCATAAATTGTAACCCTTCCTGAGAGAATTTAAATAGGAAACAAGCACGATATTTTCTTGGGAAAATATGGAAAACACACATGTATTCATTTGGATAATTCTTGAAAAAGAATGCCCCTCATCAAGGTGATAAACAGTTCAGAAAAAGCCTCTGAAAGTCTCAACACTTTTGTCCTCTTGGATTCGTTGAAGAATGTTTGAGGCGGAATATTTTTTCAAACCATCGAACATCTCTAAACCCAGTAAGCATTCCTCCATTTCCTCCTATACCTTCAATAAATCTTACTTTCACGATAATAAGCACCTACACCTGAGCGTGATCCCGTTTATTTTTCGCTCTGCTGCCTGCGTTCGTTTGCGGTAACGAAAACGTGATGCAGAAATCCGTCGGCGATCCCAACATCAATGACGAACCCGATTCTGGTTTCGGTGGAGCAGAAGTGGCCAGCAGCGATGAGAATTTCCTGCCGACGTTGTTGGAGGAGTGCGTGGATAGATGTCGCCGCCTTGAGCTGGAGAAACGCCGGTTGCGCGACCAGGTGGCGGCGGTCGAGTCCGAAAAGGACGCCTTGGCGAGGCGCCTGGAAAATGCTGAAACCCGGGTCTCGGCCATCACCGCCACAGAGTCTTCGGGTACACAGGTCGACTGTGCAGCAGATATTAATGGAGTTTTTGAGTGCCTGAGGCGGTTTCTGGATGCAATGCAGAGAGATCCTGAGGCCTGTGTGGAGTTCTTGGATTCTCTGACAGTAATAATTGTCACTTTTCCCCATCTTCGTGAAAAAACCAGCAAATGGAAAGTTCAGTGCTGAGTGGAATCAGCTCACAGGAAACTTGGAGAACGCCAAGAAATTATTTTTAATGCAGTGCACATTTTCATGCATTACGGCTCTATAGGATTGAGGTGTATTCATCAATTTACAGAACTATGTAGAGGAACTTGGTTCAAATTTCTCTCACTAATTTTTATTTACTAGAAGATTATTCAATAATTATTTTACTTGAATTTTTATACACTTCAATCTTTATATATATACTGTGTATACATATACAGTATATATATATATATATATATACAGTATATATATATATATATATATATATATATATATATATATATATATATATATATATATATATATATATATATATATATATATATATATATATATATATATATATATATATATATATATATATATATATATATATATATATATATATATATATATATATATATATATATATATATATATATATATATATATATATATATATATATATATATATATATATATATATATATATATATATATATATATATATATATATATATATATATATATATATATATATATATATATATATATATATATATATATATATATATATATATATATATATATATATATATATATATATATATATATATATATATATATATATATATATATATATATATATATATATATATATATATATATATATATATATATATATATATATATATATATATATATATATATATATATATATATATATATATATATATATATATATATATATATATATATATATATATATATATATATATATATATATATATATATATATATATATATA
>CAJPEX010001785.1:3848-49677 GCA_905338405.1 Notodromas monacha
CATTCTCAAAATTATCAAGCAGACATCATTACTCGTCGTCGAGGGGCAAAAAGGAGCCGTAAGGAGGGATTCGTGAGAACACTGGATGAAACTAGATCCCGGCCTTTTTCCCCACGCCGATGCGCAACGCCGCAGAAAAAATCCGAGTAATCCTGACAAACGACGGAACTGCAAATCCGTCGTAGGTTTTCTTCTCTGACAAGGCTTCTCGTTTCCCCCCTTATTTTCCCTTTCCGTCAAAGAGCATTTCTTTCGCTGAAATCGCGAGAGAAAAAAAAACGCGACAGAAAATGATTCCCTTGGGTCTTACCAGACTTACACAAACGGCGACAACATATTTACTCGAGGATAAAGCGTCGTCCATTTTCAGATGCATTTAATATTTGTTTGCCTCAGATATCTGAGCAATTTTACACACGATAGGATGCGCTTCTTTTCAATTTTTCAGGATCAGAGGATTCTGTTGAAGTATCATACGAGTAATCTCATCTACGTCAATAATCATCAGAGGCATGCGAGAAAATGCATCGATTCTTCGAATAATTTATACGTTACTGATATCATGCGATAAACTACACTCGAAGGAGACCTAGTTTAGTCGAACTTGCGACATAATTGTCACTGATAATCAAGTGCTATTCAAAAGCTGCCAATTGACACAAAGCACAGCTTTCATCACGTACAAGATTTATCCTTGTTTTTCAATGCAGAATTTTAAAAGAAAAGCGTCTTATGGAATCGGAATGACTCAACGGCACGTTACTCGAAGAAATCGATTGCCCACATTTGAGACGTTGGCACATTCAGCATAATTTTTGTGATTGGACCGCAAAAGCCGAGAAAAATAAAATAAAATCCGGGGATTATTTGCTGACTAAACGACGCACTGCAGAAATCACGCAAAGCTTCAAGTAATGAGCATCGAGGACGAAGAAAAAAAGATTGGAAAACTATAATACAAAAGAAAAAAAGACAAAATAGAATCCCGGCTCTTTTTCCCGATAATTGCCCGCCGGATTCAATTACAGGCAAGAAGACGGATGAGCAACGCAACAGCATCCAGGGCTTATCCCTCTCTTCGCATTCTCGCGATTCGGGTTCCTGTTGTAAACCCCCCCAGAAACGGGAAACTTGCCACTCATCAATCTCATCATGTAGTAGTAGGAGCAGCAGGGCCAAGGCGCGCCTTGAGCTCTAGGCGGCCCAACGAGCTGCGCTGCGCAGCTGCCTTTTGGGTGCGCGAAGGCGCCCAAGGGCTGCGAAAAGAAGAGGGAAGAAGAATTTTCGCAGATTCGTTCGTATTCATCGACAATGGCTGTTCGTAAACGTCTTCAACAAATCAATATTGTCTCATACAGCGAACTTTATTCGTTTCCTACGAGTGCTTTGTTGTCGAAAGCACCACCGTTTGATCGAGAAGAAGAAAGAGAGTCAGAAATTGATTTTATCTGGTCTCAAGTGAATTCATAAAGGAAATTTTGTGATTATGGATTCTTTCTTTTTTCAATTCTGTAATATAACGACATGATTTAATTGAAGATCTGAATTCAGGAAATATTCATGTCAGTTATTCACAAAATAATATCGTTCTAAAGACAGTCTTTGAATAACAAGTCACTTTACAAAACGAAATAAAAAATAATCGACATTCAAAAATTTAAAATCTGCACGGACGTTTGAAAAACCTCTCACATACCATAGCATCGTTTTAATTTTATTTTTTGACATTTTTTTCTTTTGAAGCGCACACGAAGCAGTTCACCAATTGTGGATCTACAGTATTTAATAAAATATGATCAAACGGACAAACAATTGAGGCATTTTCGTCGATGCCTTTTGAACAAAATTTTAGCTTTTATCAGATTTTGAACTGAAACACGAGGATTTAAAGCCTTCAAGTTTCAGGGAATGATGGTATTTCAAGTGGGTGGAAATTTTCCTTCAATCGTTGGATGCTTGTTAGTTGAACATTTGTGCAATGACGAAAAACGTAATCGAAATCTAGTCTTAATGTCACGCATGATACACTCGTAGAGACATTTTCGACTCAAAAAAAAAAAAACTGAGCTTAGATTTCCAGTTACTAGATTTGTTATATGAAGTAGTGTACTGTACTTGGATACTGTACAGCACTTGTAAGCAAACAATGTCGCGTTGATGAATGTGCATAAAATGCTTCTCATGATGTATCTCAAAAGACGTGAGATTCGCTGATTTCTCAGTTCTCAATAAATATGATGCTAAGTATTTCCTAAGTCGACAAAAGCGCAATAATGAAGCGAACGGATCAAGAAGCGTGATAATTTTCCAGTAATTTAAAGATTATTCTTGAAAAGAATTCACTGTGAATTTGATGATTACTTCGGGAACATATAACGTGTGATGCATTTGAATTTCCGCCGAAAAAAAAACTTTTAAAATAACATGATCCGGGGCGTGAGACGACGCCCAGACGCCAAAACAGGGCGCCACCACCGTCTCTGTCGGCGGCTGACATTACAAACCACCCACGACAGTCTTCTTCATCGCGACTCTAACGAGGTCATCAAAATACCGAGGCGGCCTTGTCGCATTTTTAGCAGCATTGCTCAAGAAACGAAAACGCATTAATTAAGCGGCGTCGTTGATGGCAACAGAGGAAAAAAATACACACACAAAAAAGGTGGGCGAAGACATAAAAAAAGATCATCCGAACGACGAAGGCAAACATCAGAGCCTCATTGTTCACGCAACACAATACAAATACGAAACTTCGCCCGGTGTTAAAAAAAATATTAGGAAGGGGGCTTTCCAGTGTAGCAATCCACGGAATTTTCTTCTTTAAATAAAAGAACGAAACGACAAAAAACGAAATTGTGTTACTCGAGATGAGGAAGTTTCATAATTATTTGACCAGTAGGAGACAAATGTATGCGTCGCAAATTTGAGCAGTTGGATGCTGTTCCGCAAAATTGTTAAGCAAAAATTTTTTCAAGATAAAATGAGGGACTCCCCCAGACTTCATTCTTGCTTTTCCTCCTCAAACTGGACGTTCACAATTGGGATACGAAAAATTGCAAGATACCTTTCCCGGACAAATAACAAATGCCTCGGAAAAAATCGAGGAATCGGAAAATGCTTTCCTGACTTGAAAAAAAAAGTTCAGTATTTCCCGAAAATTCCGTCGATATTTGCGTATCTTAGCTATAAAAAATATTTTGTTGAAGACTCAATTATTCAGGATCTCGGCCCTGAAGAAAAACACGAACATATATTTTTTTTAAACCGTGCACCGGGAAAATTCGGAAGGTTCGACTAGCCTTTCCAAATTTAAAATCTTAATACAGCATGCGTTCAAGATTGATCCAGAATTCCTCACGCTTTCATTCTCTCACTTGAGTGCTGCAGACTTAATTATTCAGGATCTCGTTACCGAAAGAATATAGTCGTAACAAAATAGGTGTGCCGTGCAAATTCGAGTAATCTAAAGGTTCTTTCCCAACTTTAAATTCCAGAAAAAACTCAAGGTTACTTGAGAATTCCTGTCTTTTTTCGTTTGCTTTTACGGGAAAATATTATTTTCACTGAGGACTACATGATGCAAGAACTGGTTCACGAACGACTAAGTTCTGCGAGACTTTCGACGAAGGTTTTATTTATTTATTTCATACACAGTCAAGTCCAGCATTGAAACATACTTTTTCTTTTCTAATGTCTCTGAAAGTAAGCTCACATCACAGTATCACAGCAACATTCAACGATTATCGTGCCCAATCTGACATAAAATGTGCAAAGCCCAAAACCTTAAAAAACCAAGATGGTACAGTCGAACCTAATCAAGGCGGAACTTCAATGGACCAGCAAAAACTAATTCGAGTTAGGGGGTTTGAGTTCGAAAAACTATAATTTTTGTCGGGGGAAGAAAGAAAGAATCGAAGGAAGTTGTAATTGATGATATTCAACACATCATCATCCTCGTCGTCCCGGTTCCGCGCGGAACTCGAGATCCGCCGGGTTGCTCGACGCGACGCGTCGACGGAAAACCCACGCGCTTCCGCGGGTTCCCGACGCTTTTCTTCTCCCTTCTTCTTATTTTCCAGATCCGTTCGTATTCATCGACAATGGCTGTTCGTAAATGTCTTCAACAAATCAATATTGTCTCATACAGCGAACTTTATTCGTTTCCTACGATGTGCTTTGTTGTCGGAAGCACCACCGCTTGATCGAGAAGAAGAAAGCGCGTCAGAAATTGATTTTATCCGGTCTCACGAGACTTCATAAACGAAAATTTGTGATTATGGATTCTTTCTTTTTTCAATTCTGTAATATAACGACATGATTTAATTGAAGATCTGGATTCAGAAAATATTCATGTCAGTAATTCACAATATAAAATCGTTTTAAGCAAAGTCTTCGAATAACAAGTCACTTTACAAAACGAAATAAAAATAATCGACATTCGAAAATTTAAAATCTGCACTGACGTTCGAAAAACCTCTCACATTCCATAGCATCGTTTTAATTTTATTTTTTGACATTTTTTTCTTTCGAAGCGCCCACGAAGCAGTTCACCAATTTCGATCTACAGTATTTAATAAAATATGATCGAACTGACAAACAATTGAGGCATTTTCGTCGATGTCTTTTAAACAAAATTTCAGCTTTTATCAGATTTTGAACTGAAACACGAGGAAACACTTGAACTGCCTTGAAGTTTCAGGGACTGATGGTATTTCAAGTGGGTGGAAATTTTCCTTCAATCGTTGAATGCTTGTTAGTTGAACATTTGTGCAATGACGAAAAACGTAATCGAAATTTAGTCTCAATGTCACGTATGATACATTCGTATAGAGACATTTTTGACTCACACAAAAAAATAACTGAGCTTGGAATACTATTTGATAGATTTTTTAAATGAATTACTGTACCATACTTGAATACTTTACAGCACTTGTAAGCAAACAATGTCGCGTTGATAAATGTGCATAAAATGCTTCTCATGATTTATCTCAAAAGACGTGGGATTCACTGATTTTTCGGTTCTCAATAAATGTTGCTGCAAAGTATTTCCTAAGTCGACAAAAGCGCCACAATGAAGCGAACGGATCAAGAATCGTGATAATTTTCCAGTAATTTAAAGATTATTCATCTGCCTGTGATTTGAAAAGAATTCACTGTGAATTTGATGATTACTTCGGGAACATATAACGTGTGATGCATTTGAATTTCCGCCGAAAAAAAATCTTTTCAAATAACATGATCCGGGGCGTGAGACGACGCCCAGACGCCAAAACAGGGCGCCACCACCGTCTCTGTCGGCGGCTGACATTACAAACCACCCACGACAGTCTTCTTCATCGCGACTCTAACGAGGTCATCAAAATACCGAGGCGGCCTTGTCGCATTTTTAGCAGCATTGCTCAAGAAACGAAAACGCATTAATTAAGCGGCGTCGTTGATGGCAACAGAGGAAAAATACACACACAAAAAAAGGTGGGCGAAAACAAAAAAAGAGCATCCGAACGACGAAGGCAAACATCAGAGCCTCATTGTTCACGCAACACAATACAAATACGAAACTTCGCCCTGTGTTAAAAAAAATTAGGAAGGGGGCTTTCCAGTGTAGCAATCCGCGGAATTTTCTTCTTTAAATAAAAGAACGAAACGACAAAAAACGAAATTGTATTACTCGAGATGAGGAGGTTCCATAATTATTTGACCAGTAGGAGACCAATGTATGCGTCGCAAATTTGAGCAGTTGGATGCTGTTCCGCAAAATTGTTATGCAAGAAGAATTTCAAGATAAAATGAGACTCCCCCAGACTTCATTCTTGCTTTTCCTCCTCAAACTGGACGTTCACAATTGGGATACGAAAAATTGCAAGATACCTTTCCTGGACAAATAACAAATGCCTCGGAAAAAATCGAGGAATCGGAAAATGCTTTCCTGACTTAAAAAAAAGTTCAGTATTTCCCGAAAATTCCGTCGATATTTGCGTATCTTAGCTATAAAAAAAATTTTGTTGAAGACTCAATTATTCAGGATCTCGGCCCTGAAGAAAAACACGAACATATATTTTTTAAAAACCGTGCACCGGGAAAATTCGGAAGGTTAGACTAGCCTTTCCGAATTTAAAATCTTAATACAGCATGCGTTCAAGATTGATCCAGAATTCCTCACGCTTTCATTCTCTCACTTGAGTGCTGCAGACTTAATTATTCAGGATCTCGTTACCGAAAGAATATAGTCGTAACAAAATAGGTGTGCCGTGCAAATTCGAGTAATCTAAAGGTTCTTTCCCAACTTTAAATTCCAGAAAAAACTCAAGGTTACCCGAGAATTCCTCAGGCTTTTTTTCGTTTGCTTTTACGGGAAAATATGATTTTCACTGAGGACTACATGATGCAAGAACTGGTTCACGAACGACTAAGTTCTGCGAGACTTTCGACGAAGGTTTTATTTATTTATCTCATGCACAGTCAAGTCCAGCATTGATATATACTTTTATTTTTTAATGTCTCTGAAAGTAAGCTATCACAGCAACTAAAAACATTCAACGATTCTCGTGCCCAATCTGACATAAAATGTGCAAAGCCCAAAACCTTAAAAAACCAAGATGGTACAGTCGAATCTATTCAAGGCGGAACTTCAATGGACCAGCAAAAACTAATTCGAGTTAGGGGGTTTGAGTTCGAAAAACTATAATTTTTGTCGGGGGAAGAAAGAAAGAATCGAAGGAAGTTGTAATTGATGATATTCAACACCTCGAATTGCTTTTTAAATAAGTTGACAGGATGTTGAACTTGGAGACGAAGGTTCCTTTGTCCAATTAGTCTTTCAAATTCTTTCCGAACACATTGTTAACATTTTATTGCTCTTCTTTTTACTGCTTCAATAAAATACCTCCAGAGAATTCGAATTACGAAGGTGTGAGGGGGAATACCTTTGATTTAGGGTGGTTTTGAATGCATTGTTTTCAAGGGAAATTAGACGGTGACTTGAAAAAAAAATAATCGACAAAGGGAGGTACAGTATTAGACTAGGGGAGGCTGGAATCATCAAGGTTCAACCGCACTTCTCCAATGTTTATCATCCATTACAAGCGCGAAGAAAATTCGTCAAAATTTTGTTTTGTTTTTGTGCCAACTTTCCCTGAAAGTCGACTTCCGCCAGACGCCTAATTATCCCAGAACTCGTCCCTGAAAGTCTACCGCAGATGCGTGAGAGTCAACTGACGAATTTCTTCACGCTGGTAAGCTCGAAAGCAACGCGTATCGCGGAGATTAGGGACCATTTCCCTATAAAAAGAACCCTTTTCCTGTCGCGGTGGTTCATTTTCACCGAGAAGAAACGGAGGGTGGTCCTTTTTCAGCCCGGGTGGGAGGGTTGCACGTGATCATGATGACAATGATGATGATGATGGTGGTGGTCGTGGTGATGGCACGGTTTCACCAGCACCAAGGCGTATGCGATCGCGTGACGCTGGTGGATGCGTCAGCTGGTCGCGTCCGTGTAACTCACATTCACTATATTGTATTGCCTACAATTTTCCACAGTATCCGTCCACCGATATTGTCCAGTGCAACAGCAGATGGACTTTACCCCCCAAAAACAATTCAGTCTACAGCAATTTTACAGATACAATACAGTGTACTTTTTCCTAGGTTGAAGAAGAAGAACAGAATGCTTTATTTTCCGCTTTTCAGCGTTCACAAAGTTCATTCAACATTCCCGTATCAAAACCCCCTCCCCACACAACCCAACCCCAAATGCATTCAATCACATGTTGTAAATGGATACCAAAATAAAAGAAAATACCTGTACATTCCACAATATACAACTGCATAACCGGAGTGTATACGTAGGTTGAAAGAAACGTTTGTCAGTTTTTTGATGCAGTCAGACCCCAATAACATGCGGACGATTCAACTTAGGGGCCCTCAAAACCACAACACCTCCTTAAATCTGGACAATGTCTTAAGATACAGAAACTTTTCCACCATTTTTAGATAAATTGAAATTTTTTATTTTCTAAATTTTTATATATCTTGAAAAAATGAGCTATTTATTCAAGATAATTACGAATAAATTTCCTTATGAAATCATTCCAATTCATATTCAAAAACAGGCTAATTATGTGATTGAAACAGAGTTTTTTTCATGAGTGCACAGTATAGAAATAATTATTCTTGTTTGCTTCTTGAGCTCCTCTTCATGCCAAAAGATCAGATTCTGTGAGGTTTTCTTCTGGACTTTAATTTTCTTCATATCTTGAGTTGAGAAAGAATTTATTTAATGTTCGCGGGGCTTTTTCTTAATTTTTTTAAATGAACAAGATAACCAATTAATTAAAGTTACACTGAAGTCTATGGGGAAAAGGTGATTCGACAAACGGACGCTCCGACATACGGACAATATCCAAGCAACAATTACGTCTGCATCTTGGTTCCCCACTTGTGTTGGATGAATGTCATCAAGCACAAGAAGGAAGTAGTTGATGAAGTTTAATGTCTTCAACTGGGAGAAATGGTTATTTACACCAGATGGTGAAGATCAACATTGCGAAGAAAAGATCTTGTTGGAATGCTCCCATATAACATTATTAAAACCTAACCTGCACAATGAAACACATAGAGTATCATGGTACAACAGCAGGGAAAATCTCTTCATAAAAACTTCGTCAACAAGTATATTCCCTGTGAAATTAACTTTTTCTTTTGCCCAAGAAAGCTTTCATTGGTGAATACCTATTTGATTTAGAGTAAATGTTATGAATCACAGTGCAGTACCTGTAAAATATTAAAGTAGTGGAGGAAACGTAACGGTTTCAAAACGGACAAACGCATTTTGACACAAGATGATCAAGACCAACATTACTGACAATGGACCTCGCTTGTAAGTTTAAAGAAAGTGCCATAGGACAATGGCACGTTAAATATAAACATTGCACAGTCAAATTTTTGTGCAACACTTGTGCTCATCTTGCGTCAAGTTTTGGAGTGGGTAATACACTCTATGATTAATCACCCTTTGTTAACTTCAGTTGGTTCCCCCTTCCAAATATTAGTTTTTCTTTTGTTTCAGGAAGTAGCAAAGACTTCTTACAGGGATGTCATTGTGGTTCCAGATCTTGCAGAAACTAAATTCGTCAATGTGTAGAAACAGTAGAATCTTTCCAATATTTGAAGATTGAAAACCAAAGCACTATTGTGTACAGCTGTACAGTAAATAAAATTGCTTAACTTTCTGAAAAAAAAACAGGTAAACCACTGGATAAATTATACGGCTAAGTATTTCAGCATAATCCAAAGTTATCAAAATAACATTTGAATACTGCATGCAAGGAGCGAAGTGCTGAAATTTGCGTTTTTATCAAAAGTTTTTCTTTTACTAATTACGGCCCAGTGATCGTCATGCAGAAACAAAAACTAATTAAAGTTTGTGCGAAAATCGAATGCCACATTCATTTCCTTTGCCGGAATTGATTATACAGTAATGTAATAAAGAATTAATTGAGCTTCAACAGACTAGATTTTGAATGGGACCAAATCCAAGCAATCCTATTCCATACAACAAAAGCTGTTTTTTTTTTCGTTTTAACTGCATTCGATAGCTTTTTTTCAATGCCCACGCAATTTCTGCAGAAATCGAAAAGTAAACAAAAAATGTAAATATAATGAGCTTGGGCTGTCGCATTGCAAAACAATGAAGAAATTTTTTGGGTTTATTTATGCTTGATCAGTGTATCATTTTTATAACAGCCTCTAAAAATATTCATGCTGTGGATCCTCACATACAGTACGTCGAAATCACTTCGATGCTTGCACCACCCTGTGTAACAAAACACGCCTTTACTGGGCATCGCTAAACACCATCACCCTATAAATAAGCTATACCTACTGATCACATCATTCTCAGGATAGTTTATGTTCCGGAAAAAACCTATCCCATCGAATAATATACCAGCCAGGATGGGTTATCCTATTATCCGGGACGAGACAGCTCGTCACGAGATACGATTATCCGCGAGATTATGCCTGCGTGTGTCCCCGGAAAGTACAGGTTTTGGGGTTGCCTCGTCACGAAACAGTACCGGATAATACCGGGGATTCGAAGAAGAGCAACTTTTTCCCCTTTCACTATAAAAAAAAAAAACTGGAAAAGAATGATTGGATAAATAATACGAAAAAGTAAAGCGATAGTAAGGCTTGCTTACGCGCCGCTGACGATTTTTTGCTCTGAGACTCTGATGACAGCTTTGTTTGCAAAATGTTTCTTCCGTGGTTGTGTGCTTGTATAAGCATGTATTGAGCATAAAAACGTATTCCACTTCTTTGTTTTCGTCATTATAAAGGCAGGTAAGTTGGACTAGGAATACGGATTAATTTTTTCTTCTCCCGGTCATGAATTCGAGACAATTGATTAAATTTAAACTATAATTATTCGGGATGATGACTGATTTCTTCTACAGGAAATATTTCACGGACATTCGAGTACAGTATTACCGTGATTGATCAATAGATTAAAACACTTTTCTCAGGACGACACGAACACATTTGATTGATCCAAAAAATCTAAAAATGTCCAAGACCGAAAAAGGCGACCGAACTAAGGACATTTAGACCGAATATCAATGAATGAGCAGCTTCTGAGCTATAATACAGTATTACAAGCAAAATGGAATTATTCTCTGGTCAACTGAGCAGCTTTGAGAGCAAAATACATCTACATTGTTCCGAAACAATCTAAAAAAAAAACACTTGAAGTCATTGAAAATTTTCAATTGGTTCGAGAAGTATCCTCAAATATTCTTTAGAAATCGAATTGTGCTCAATCATTTTTCAAGAAAACGGAGCTTCTCCGTGTAACAATCATTATTCCTCGTGGGCCCGACATTAATTCCATATTTTTTCTTCTTCTTCTTCACAAAGCAAAGTGAAAAGGCATCACAGCAGTTCCTATAGAGGACAGATGAATCCTGGGATAAATTCCTGAGGGAAATGTTCGCCGCTGGCAAGGATTGCGACGTGTGAAAAAATGCGACCAGAAGGAAGACCGATAAATGCCAGCAGGGAAGATCCGGCTGCATGAATTATCTCGCTTACGCCAGGAAATTACGCTTCGCATCGCAGAATACATTCACCCCTTCCGCGTTTCTGCCATTCAATTCGTCTTCCTTCCCCCCCCCCCCACTGCGCTGATTTTCTTCTACGCTTCGTCGCTCGCAAAATCAATCCGCGAGCGATCAATAAATATGCACAATACCTGCGCCAGCTTTCCACAAGTGACAATATAAACTTTACTGAAACAGCTGGCGATGAAGATATGTTTTGTTTTTCCTGAACACTTATAGGGATGTTCCCTTTCGGAATATAGGAAGAAGTTCGAGCATCAAGGAAGTATAAGTAAAGGAATCAGTACTTCCTACGAGTTATGACATCCGAACTTCACGGAATGCATGGAGAATAAAATAAAGTTGGACAGCACTGGAGACGGGGCAAATATTTTCGTCAGCACCTTGAAAAAAAACGAAATTCTTTCGATTTTTTCAATCGGAATAATTCGAACAGCTTGATGATTAATGACAAGACTTCGAAAACCCCTGCCGTTCATTCGCCAAGGAATTCATCTCAATTTCATCAGATAGTACTTCACAAGATTTTGTAATCATCTAAATTATAAAATATTTCACAGAAATTTGATTGCCTTCAAATCCACCCGACATGCAATGGATACGTGAATCTTGCTTCCTCCTAGGCATATCAACATGGCAGGAAAATTTTCAAAAATGGCGAAAAGATAAAAAAAATACTTTGCCGATTTCGAGTATTTCTCCTCCAATCCGACTCATGAACAGATCTTGCAGCACCGTTTTTGAACAGGAAAGTTGAACATCGTTAAATCATAATAGCAGTAAGTGAATCATGGCTTCCCGTGTGAGTTGACGATTCTATAGCGTAGCATGATATATCCTCAATAAAAACGGCAATTTTTCAAAAAATGAGGAAGTACATTTTCAAGAGGCAGCTGCGGGTATCACGACTTTCGGTTCGCTGAAAAAAAAAATGCCGGTAATTTCACCCCCTCAATAAAGCTCTCTCACAAAATTCTGAATTGTAAAGCAGGCAAAAAACGGCTGTTCACACAGGAAACTGCTCCACGTTGAATGCTCGGTATTTAGTAACGTTTTTCAAGAGAAAATGCGGGCTTTTAATCCAAGGTTCAAGAGCGAACCACAAGATGCGCCTTCCGAATGACTCGAAACGAGTCTGTAATCGCTGGTCTTCGTTAATTGAATCATTTCGGTACCCGGGGGAATTCTCACGATTATTGTACCTTATCCTTGGGAAAATTCCGGAAAAACCCAGCCCTGGAGTTCGCCATATCATTTTACCTCTCGCAATTATCCGGCCTTGACGCGGGAAATCTCGGTCGCGCATCGTTAATTTACTTCTCACTTCTTCATTCTTTTTACGACAGACGTTTTATTTCGGAGAGAAGAAGAAGCATTTTTCCTGAACCCAGACAAAAAATTAAACCTGCTCGGAAAGATCATAACCTGTTATTAGATCGCGGTGGTAGGAAACGTGAGCACGCGAATAAGGTCCAGGGAGACTTGCGGCACAGGAAAAAAGTTTTAAGGGAAACATTAGCATTTTTTGCGAGTCAAGAAAGAAAAAAAAAACAGTCAGGACTTTAATAATACAGTGCAGTTCCCATGAAGTAATTCATTTCCTTATGTGAAATACTTGGCAAATAAAAAAACTCCACCTGCATGCCATAAATCAAGTTCCAACTCCAGCGTTCGAATTGAACGGTACATTTTTCGAGAGCAAGTGTTATCAAATCCGTTTTTCACGCGAAACACAAGTGAAAACATCAAACTTGAAAGAAAGGACTGTACATTTCTGGAATGCGAAACATGAAGACAACTGTTGAAAAAAATATCTCGGCAATATTCAGAAAAACTAACCATCAGTTCCCGTTTCAATTACCAGTCTACGAAAACAAAGGCGTGAAAAACATTCTGCTGTCATCCGAAATCGAAGGCTTCTGAATATCTCGATAATTTTCCGCAGAAACAGCGTCTTTAAAAATTATAATTTGTTGTGAAAATTAATATTAATATCATCGAAGAATTACGTGTCAAGGATGAAAAGCAAAAATACACAGGGAGGAAAACAACTTAAAGATCGTGTTTCGCATCTCATTTTCGAAATGCCGATGAGCCGGATTCAAAAAAGGAAGTTTGGTTCTTTCTTCACTTATTATAAGTCTGATTCATTCATGCTTCCCATTCGCTATGAAGTTTGCGAAAATGATTCGAAACTTTGCAAATAAAGGTGTAAAAATTTCCCCCCAAACCTATCAACATGGATGCGGTTTTTAAACGTTTTTTTTTTCAACGACGCACTCACCTGTGCAAAATCTTGACAAGTCGACTCCACCATGGAAGGACTGCTTGCTGCTGCCGCCACTGGCGGCCGATGACGAGGACATGCCAGTCTGATGTTGGCCAGACACGTGCAAAAGATGCTCGGACACGATCGAGGAATTAGCAGAGGACGAAGATGGCACCCGGCCAGGCAGAAACCCGCCGTTCCCCATGGGCAACAAGGCCGCCGTCTCCTCGGAACCCGACTTTCTTTTGCTATCCTGCATCAACGACATGGACTCATGTCGCAAGGGATTCTGCGGAAGAGACAAAAAACCATTTTCATTCGTCATCTCCGTTGAATAAGGAAGCATATTCACGTTTATACAGGATTTTATTCGAAAATGACACGAAATTCAGCCATTATAAGACGCAACAATTTTTTGTTAGCTCCGAAATCCGAAACAACTCTTCCTGCGAATCTAAGACACACTTATATCGTGACCAATATCCTAAGCATCAAATACCAGAGAGACGTTTTTCTATAATCCACGCTTCAATTACTAGCTGAAACTGTTCAAAAAATACCTGGCTGAGGAGACTAATTATTGGTAAATAAAAAAGAGATGAAAATCTGTAGAACAAGTAAAAATACGGTAGACACATTCATCTCTTTACACGCCACACATTCCGGAAGTACAAAGCTTGGTTTGGCTTACGAGGGATCCTTTCCTATCTTTCGGTTTGACCCATTTTAACTCGACTGTAGGCCGCCTCAGCATATTAAAGCACACGTATTGAGAAAATAAATGCGGTTTACAGCCAGTCAGGGGAAAATGGGACAGACTGAAAGTAAATTACTGTATCTACTTGGCACAGTTCTCCGAAAGAGTGCGATTTGATTCCTATTTTCGAAATGCTCATGTCCTCTATTCCAGGGCTTTTCAACCAGTGGTACGCGTACCCCAAGGGGTACGCGAGTGCTTGCCAGGGGGTACGCCAACCACTGTCAGGTCCAAAAAAAAAAAAAAATCGCTAGGTGTTCTGATCAGAAGGGTGGAGGTGAAAATTTCCTGAGTGTCTGCTTGCCATCCTAGGCTCGTATTTTTTTTTCATGGTCTTTACAGTCCTTTCTGCCCCTTACTTCCCTCCCACAGAGCCCCAGAGAGGCCTGCAGGAGGGTCCAGTTTCCAATTGTCCAGATTTTGAAAATTTGTGGAACATTCAATTTTGACTCAATTATCAAATTTCCCTAAGTGTTGCAGGCGCACAGATGTTTTCTAAATCTTCTTGTTTGAAGTTTTGAAAAAGCGTCACAATTGTGTGAGATATCATGACAAATGCAAAATGTTTTTGAAAATTGAGCCAAAATCAGGAAAAATTGTTTTACATTTAAATTTTCAACTAATTCATTTTCCCAAATTTGTCCTGATTTAAAAATTTCTACATTTGTAAACTTTGAATGCAAATCTAGCCCTGCAAGAAATTTTGAAATAGAGTAAATTTTAAAGAAACTATAGTGAGCTGAAGAGAAATGTTTCAAATTTTTGTGTCCTGCTTCTCAGACTTCAAAAATTTGCTAAGCATTCAATATTCAACCAAACTAAGTTTTAAAACTTTTTTTAGAAACACCATGGGGTTTGCCACATAATTTCTTTTTTAAATTTTGAAAAAGATTTCAAATTGATGGATTGACAATGAAAAATGCAGAAGTTTTTTCAAAATCCGTAGAAAATTGGGAAAAATCTTTTCACATTTTGATTTTCAACTGATTCAACTTCCAACATTCTCCCCTATTAAAAATATAAATTTGTAAAACTTTAGTGTGCATCTAACCCTGCAATAAATCTTTAAATTGATCAAATTTTAAAGAAATTACAGTGAGCTAAATATAAATATTTCAATTTTGCATCCCAATTTTGACATTTTAAAAATCTATAAAATTGGTTTCAGGAGGATATTTTTTCAGATCAATTTGCAGATAAGATTTGTACTTCCATTGCCATTACAACTGATGTGAGAAAATGTTGCAGCCTGATGTTATTCAAGTCAGGTATTCTTGGCAAACCCAGGCAGTGCAACATCTGCAGTGATACACATTTCAGGAAAAAAAATTGATTTCTAGGTCCACAGAAAAAGCTTATGATTTTCTCTAACTCACATATGTCAGGAAAAAATCAAATGTATGTAATGTATCAAAGCAGATTCTTATGTGCAAAATCCAAAATTTTGAAGGGCTTCCAGAAACATTATCATAAATTCTGAAAATTCCTAAAATTAAATTCTTTCAGGAAAATAAAAATTCAGCTTTAAGCTTCCTGGATAATGCCAGAGACAAATGTGTTGGATACAAAACATTTATCAGCCATTGTGCAAGCAAGAGCATAAAACCACAAACTTGCCAAGCTTTAGTCTGGTTTTCAAAAAAAAAGGCTCTCAAAGCATGCACAAATGCCAAGACTTCAGCACCCAACAGTTTATTCATAAGTCTGCAGTGCTTCAAATTTAGATGCATGGTTTGAACACTTCTTCTGAGGTCCCAAAACTCATCAAAATTGTTTACTGTTTTCTCAGAAAATTGATTCCTTTCCTGACAACTTACTTATTTGGGCATTTTCTGCTGCAGATTAACTCAAATATCTTATGTTGAACTTTAAATTGTAATGAGTGATGATTATTAATTCCATCACACCTTGATGGTAGCTACAAATTGTCTCTCATACTTGAAAAATATCTTCAGGAAATTCACTTGGAAAATAATGCAGCTTCTCTGTATTTTTTAGAAATGGAGTTTGTCCTGACTTTATTGCTGCAACAAGTGACAAGTGATATCACTAGGTGTCTCTATGATGAACAGTTTTAGTCTGACATACATGAGTATTAATAGAGCTGGTCAATGTGGAGGCAAGGCACAGTGCTTCATTCTTTTTCAATGCAATATTTGATGATGCTGAACCTGCTGAATTTCAATGCATTTAATTTCTATGTGGAATAAGTTGCAGGCAAATAATTTAGGATGAATAAATTTCTCAATGAACCAAAGATGCAAAAAGAAAGTGATCTGGCCCAAGAATAGCCTGCTGAGAACTAATTTGTTTCTGTACTTCATGGTAATAGTATTTTTAATTCACCAAAAATAAAGCATTCACTGGTTCAAACTTGGACAGTCACTAAATTTCCATATTTGACATACATTGTTTGCCTGATACATCATCTTCATCAATAAAGGTGAAATACAAGAGAAGTATTTTTAATTCACCAAAAATAAAGCATTCACTGGTTCAAACTTGGGCAGTCACTAAATTTCCATATTTGACATACATTGTTTGCCTGATACATCATCTTCATCAATAAAGGTGAAATACAAGAGAGATATGATGGAGTAAATTTTGTTTTAATGTAATTAGGAAGCTTCAAGGAAATGTTAGAAAATATGGTCAATTACATAATTCAAACATTCATTTTAAGTTAGTGGTGGGGGTACCTGACTGTTATAGAGGATGAAAAGGGGTACGCGCTTCAAAAAGGTTGAAAAGCCCTGCTCTATTCAAAGGGAGAAAAGCCACGCTAAAAAATGTATGAGAGTAGTTTATGCATTCCTTCAAGATTTTATACAGGAATTTCTACGTCCCATTTTCGGACCATATCGACTTGACTTTAGTACAGTAGAGTACTTATTTTCCGCCAAAAAGATTCGCTCAAAAATGCTGATCAGGTCTACAATATCAGAATTGAAATTTTAAACTCGACTGTGGACCACATCAGAATGCGGAGATTTTGAGGGAAGCTTATGAGGGATGAACGTGTCTTGATTTTCTTCGGTCCGTCTCATATTCGTCTCAATCTTTCCTCGTATTTTATTCATTTGTTTACTTTATTTGCCCAACGGTTGGTCCTGAAGCCTTGCCAAAGAACCCATCACCGCAAAACTTTATAATAATCATTTGAGCATACATTGTTTGAGAAAATCTTAGGGGTATAACTGCGGCCTACAGCCAAATGAAAAAGATGAGGAACCCGCAGAATTAAAATTTTCATTTCACTTTATTCATTTCATTTCACACCAGCATGTGCAAGTTTTTCTTTAGAGGGAGGGGGGGGGGGCTATAATCAATTTAAGCAGATTTTTCTCCCAGATATCTTGAATAAATCGAATCTAGATTTAAAATTTCATAAGATGAAACCCGAAGAAAAGATGATGATGAGTGAAAACTTCTCTAAGAACGTTATAAGTAGGCCAGATGAAAATTTTACGCTGATGCCTCATCAACGAAACTCCAGGACCAATAGTTTTTATTTGACTGTCGGCCGCATATCAATATGTGGTAGTTTCTTTTTTGAGGGGGGGGGGGGGATGCGGCCTACAGTCAAGCGAAAATTTTTGTATTCCTCGGTGAATGGGGTATCGACAAAACTTCAGAACAGACCCGTTCGGGGGGGAAGGGGGATAAAATAAATAAATGATAGAAGAAGGAAGCAAGAATATGAGGCAGACCGAAAGGCAATAAAGACACGTTCATCCCTCCCTGTCCCATGCATCAAAACGAAGAAATATGACGGGATATGCGCGTAATGAGGGTTTAGCACCAGCTTCCCTTTTTGGCCCGTCCTTTTCACCCGCACGCCTCGTCGCCCCATATTCCCTTCTTCGCCGAGAGAGGACGATGAGGAACCCGACGGCGACGAGGAAACGAACTCGATTCCCCTCGCTGCGATTCATCATCGCCATTTGCAACGATGCTTTGAGCTACCGGCGAAAACCCACCCCGCAGAAAGGCGAACTGCATCTATACTGTGTACAGTTATATACAGTAACAGAATATATGAGGAGGTGGGCCAACAAATCAGAGGCATGTAACTGAATGTGCTTTCCTGACAATCCGTCGGGCGAGAGATCAATCCGCTGTGGACCAGCTTCAACACTATACAGATGAACTCTCGTCTCTCTACAACGATTTTTCTCTCTAAAAGGATTTTCTTTTCTGCTCCCTTGAATTTCAACGTAGAAATAGTCCCACTGAACTTGTTTTATCCTCTGTAAAATAACGAGATAACCCTGCACAGAGGAGGTTCCCAGCGGAAACCTCGTGAAAATTAAATAAACGAGTTTAATGAGAAGCTTGATTGAAGTTTCTGCATAAAGAAATGTGCAATGAGGTTGAAGTAGTAGAGTCAGCAAAAAAGGCTTGGATTATTCATGCCTGTAAAAAGAAAGATCAAAACCCACCCAAACGGAATGTATTTTCACATCGAAAAACACTATGGGAAAATGCGATTTCAATCATTTCATGTACAATGTTGGTAATTTTTAGAAGCTACAACACATTCAGTTATGCCCTCATTCACAGAAAATCTTCATTTGAATGTTTCCATGGAAGAATACTTTTTCGTTCGATTTTTGTTCGTTCTTCAAAATTTCTAAGCCAAACTGGAACTTGCACGCAATTCGAATCAATCTTTTTTTTATCAATCCTTCAATCTTAATGACGGGAAAGCAACAGAAAATTCAGGTTTTGTTTACATAAAGTATGTAACCTCGAGCAGCCAAAATAATTCTGTGTTATGCAAGAAAATAAATCGACTCTGGAATCGTGCATAAAGATCAAACTTGCCAAACGAGGTTGGAAAGTTCAAGAGGACCAATGATGAATCTTTGACCTCAGAAAAGCTGACAAGCCGAAAAATTACTGTTTTTGGGATGACCATAGCCGGTGACAAAAATTAATGATGGAAGTTTTGGAGTAAGGTCTCTCAACTTCGAGAATTCATTCCCATCAATTTGGGAGTGTATATAAAATTCGGCGAAAATCTGTGAAATAAACTTGAAATTCTTCCCCAGCGTGAGAATATTAGGAAGAGCTTAACGTGGCTAAAAATAGGGGCAAAATGCTTTCATTACGTCAGACTGAAATTTTAGGCACTTTATGTTGGGGGTTTTTTCCTACTACTACTTAAGTTTTAAGAGAGTCATACAATCAAGTAAATTTTCGAGTACGCGCACCGAAAAGGTACCGAGGTTTTGGTCCATAAATACGTCCCATTTCCTAAAATACAACCGCATCAGCAATTGTTCAGGTTTCCGACCTGAAATACTTTCCGGTGCGATGAAGTCTCATCCAACTAAATGTTCCCGCAGATTTTGAAGTAGGAGTGCCTTTGAAAGGAAGGACACCGCACTTGAATCCTTCGCAACAATTCATCCTGATTTTTTCCGGTTCTCTGAACAAGTACAAAGCCACCACTCCGAATCAGGTATTTTATGAATCGTTCATAATGAATAATGTACTTGGGGTTTTAAAGATTTATACATAACAGAAACACTTCTAAAACACCAGAAAATCACTTGGGGACAAATTCTTCTTAAATCCTTCAAACTCTTATGAAATTTCCAGAACCGTATACCGGTATATTTAATGCTTCATTTGTAAAACTACCCATTCTCCTTTAAAAAATTCCACATTACAATTCATTCCAACCGATTATCCCGTGAAAGCGATAACATACTTCGTAATATTTGAAAAATTGCAAGATTACATATCCAAAGCGATTTGAGGTCATTCTTAATTACAGTAAAAAGTTCTTATTTTTTGCCTTCCCTTAAAAACCTAGCGTTTTTGACATAAGTCTTCTGGTAGTAAACTTTAAAAAAAATATCGTTCTATTTTATTAAATAGAAGAACAGACGTTGAGCTTTAGTACGACAGGATCAATATGAATGAAAAAATAAATAAAAAATTGCCTCCAACTGGGATAAATGTTCGAGACAGACGCCAGCAATAAACTCGAAGTAAGTAAAGGTCCTTTTCTATCGTATAAAAAAGTACAAAAACTCACAGATGGGAAAGGAGAATTAGTTTATGCTCGTCGCAAACACGACACCCACGCAAAACTACGCCTTTGCATAACACAAACCGACAATTTTCTATCCGGGCCACGAATATGTGATAAAGCTGAAGCGTCAAGTACTAATTTTAGGGTTTGTTTCCACGACGAGTCCCTTCTACAAGTATAATTTTGGATACACTTCTATGAAAGACTGATCGAACTTTCACTTGGAGTGAATTTGATAATAAGGAAACGAATCTTCACTATTTTGAGCTTCATGTCGCTATTTTTATCTGTTACCTAGAATTTGGTTAAATCTAGGACATTAAGATTTAAACATAAAGACAATTTCTCAAAAATTCCCACAAGGAAGGATAACTTGTACTGTATGAGTATCACAAAAACGAGAATTTAAGAAAATAAACATATTTAATGGTAGTTCAACAGCGAAAAGTCCTCTTCCACGCAATGAAATAATCTTCCGTTTTCTTTTTTTTTCACATTCCCAATGGAAGTCTTTTCGATGATTCTTTGATAAAGGATATTGGCTAACTTGTAGCAAAGCTGTGACGGTTTCTAGTAAGAGTGTTATTTTCCGATATAAAACATAACACTATAGGTTACTGTACGGTAGTTGTATTAGTAAACGTCCTTCTTTACTTTCAAGTCCAACGCCGTGGACTATTGCTCATCGCGGCAGACCTTAAGGGGAAATGAAAAATTCGTCTCGGTCACGAAGGAAAGAGGAAGTATGATCAACATTCAGACTTCACTGGAAAGGGCGAGCACGAAGTTTGAAGGCCGTCTGACGGGAAAGAAACCGAATTCAGGAAATATTGCAATTTACATGAAAAATCTATATAATCTCAGGCAACGAAACCGAAATAATAAGGTATCAATAGCCAAGGAAATGCCGTAATACGGAAAGCCGACGGAAAACTTATTCCCAAGCAAGACATTTTTCCGCGTTAAAATATAATCCAGAAATTCCATTTCAAAGACGAACTTCCGTGTATTGGCGTATTTTGCTCACGCGACGATGGACTACACTTTCGATGTTGTCAGACAGGTGTCATCTGATGCACTAAAATGACCACAAATTAACAGATGAAACTTGAACAAGCTTGACCTTCGGTATTTTCAACTATGCAGACGCCAAAATTAGACAAAACGAAACAGCATTCTCGCAACATTTTGAGTCGAAGTAAAACGAGGGTTGAGAAATGATCACTCTGAAGGATATACAGTAAAAGTAAATAAACTTCTATCCCGCGCATTTATACTGCATCACATCCGCAGAAATGATGAGACCAAAACATGATTAGAGAAAACTTACAGGAAACTCCAAGGGGGAAAACTCAGGCCATATACGCAACATTTGATGCAATTTCCTATATAGCGTTGGTCACGGCAATTCGAGAAAAACACAGCAGGGGGAAAAACAGACTCGGTCAGAAGAATAATATTTCCTGCACTCGCCATTTATCTTCACAACTGCGAAAACCGTGAGAAGCGAGACACCCCCGAAGCTCCTTTATTCGTCCCAGCCCACAAACCGCGCCGATGAGAGAAAAATCATTTCTTCCCCAACATACTCGAATTAAGACATAAGCCGACAGAAGAACAAAATTCTTCCACTTCGCACAATATGGTCCGTCTTTCCTTCCGGAAAAAAATGTATCTCAATTGAAATTATGCAGGAAGATGAAACGAGATCAAACGAGAAGCATAAGGCGAAGCGCTCAGCGTCGAGTTTTCCAAGCGAATTTCTCCTTTCGTCAAAGAGAAACTCGGATAAGAGGCACTTGAAAACTTCACATTAGCGAAATTGCTCAAGCGAAGACAACCCATTCACTCTTGAGAAGAATGCGCTTTCCTCTGTTCTCCTACATGGTACATATAATTTTTTCTTAAACAAGTATTATTTCCTAGCGGCGCGAATGCGATTATCACAACATATGTTGCTAAACTAAGAGTGCCCCCCGCCCCCCACCAAAAAAAAAAAACTTGAGCAGGATGCACAAAAATATTAAACCTTGCTTGAGAAATGGACGTAAAATAGATCGACTTCCACTCCAAATTACTTTCCAGAATGTCAGGCAGGTGTCACCCGAATCAAACTCCGGACAAAAATAACCACGAAACGACCTCCGCAAAAGTCATCCTTATACAGCATAGCTTCAATAAAACGAATTTGGTCTTACGAAACCTGAAATATTCTGCCTTAGCTTGGACTTCACGGAATGCAAAAAATTCAACCGACATACTATATATTAAATGAATACGAAAACCATCGAGCCACGGATTTCTGGCACAGCAACAAGATTAATCACGATCGCTTGCAGAAAAATAAACTACTTTCATTTATCGTTGAAAGGACAAGACAAAATAAATCTTCCTCGACCAACTCAATCTCAGATTTCAAGTTTAAAATCAAACTTGGATTATCTCTTCATTTTCTGCTTGAGCTTGAAAGTTCCGATTTTTTTTTTTGAAAAACCGAGGAGTCCTGCAATGATCAACATACTCTTCCGACGTCTCCATATTCGTCCTAATATGGCTCTCATTCCGGCGCACACGAGGTTTAAAGTTGGCACAAGGATCTTCTGGGTAAACTGGAATATCCCGGCCCGGGTTTAATGAATACTAAGCACCCGATGGTAGGAACATAAGGGACGGAAGGCAGGTCCATTACGCGATCAACTGCTGCCGAGACCTCGGGGGAAACTTTCCTTTCTCGTGTTTCCTACAGAAGAACTTTGTCTGACCCGTTCGTAATTACTGACGGAATGACATTCTCGGGTGTGTGTGTGTGTGTGTGTGATACATGGGCGGGTCCGAACCTCTGTTTCACAGGGTTCATTCGAGGTAAATGGCTTCCACACCGGATGTGCGAGCAGGTTTGCCACGGAGAGAAGATCAATGCTTCCGAGTAATCAGAATTGCAGTAAATCAAACCTATGTATTTCGCTCTCCTAAAAAGAAAACAGAAGTGCTATGCTGCACACACTTTTGAGTTTTTTCCATCAGTACAAACTACTTTTTATTGATTCGCAATTGGAGCTTCCTTCAGTCATCAGCACCCGAAATCTCTGGTGACTAAGAATCTTGTTGTTGTTGAACTCTACCTTCCCACCTCAAGCGAACTATTCATCCTATTGTTTGACGTTGACTCATTAAATTTCGAAGTTGAAAACATTGAAAAAACTCACCTTGACGGATATGTGATTTTCAAATATCGCAGTTGATGCGTATGGTGCCGGAGAAGGAGGGTTGTTCGGAATATGCGGGATTTCACCGCATTTCGAACCCATGAATGTCGAGATTCCTCTTTGACCGATTTCCGCGTACTCCGACGCAATTCCCGCAGCTGCAAAAAATAAAAAATCATTATATAATCGAGAATTCAAATTAGGGCTGATTCGACGACATTCGCATGATTACGGGCCCCTGATTATCGGCGATAATCAACGAGTAAAAAACTTTACAGGTCGAAAAAAAAGCAATTCAGGATGGGAAAAACGGGTCTCTGAGTAAAAACATGAAATAATTTCTAAAATTTATAATACAAAGAAATAATTTTAAAAATAAATAATTTCTGGCAAGAATTTTGATTCTTTACGTAGAAAGCTAACTCATGTTAATGATACATCCAAATTTCTGGCTCCATATTTCTACCGTAATATGTGACCTGAAAAGCACATATAGACAATACAAGTAATCTTTCAGCAAAGACATGATAATAAACCGAGATTTATCTTGCCAAGAGGGGTATACAGCATATATACAAACGCAATGAACTGAGGGACGAATTCAGAAGCCAAGAAAAGTGAAACAAGATCGAGTCACGCACTGGAAAGCTTAGATTTCCTGGGGAAACACGTGAGACAAGAAAGGGGTTTCCGGGATAGAAATGTTGGAACACCAGCAACCCGATGCCAAGGGAAGTTTTAGCGTTTAGTTTCTGGAACAAAGGCCAACGGAACAAGATGTTCACTCAAGCACTCACATGTTTCCGGAGGACAGTTGAGAAGCTTTGCTTCGGACATGTGAGATTCCTTCGCATACACAGTGGACTTCCAACGGGGATCGATCCATAAAGTTTCCCCAGGACCTTTCGATATCCCAGTGCCGTCCTTGGTATCTTTTCGACTCATCGGATCACCTGTCAAGCGAAGAGAAACGGAGAACGAAAAAAAAAAAACTTTTAGACTCTATAATAAGCACAGGTTTCTATACTACAGCTAACTTTAGTTTCAACCCAGGAACATTTTTGGACTAGAGAGATAGAATATAAAAATAAATATTCTCAGTTTTTTTTTCTGCGAAACCAAAATAAGACGCGCCCACGAGGAAGAGAAATAAAACAGTTCGCAACATTCGTCTCTCGGAAAATTTTGCGCGCAGAGGCGACTTACGACGTGAGCAAATTGAAAGTCAGCTCCAAGGAGCTGTCAAAAAGGTCACAGAGAAGTGTCAAGGATGGGCAGGAAATAAAAAAAAGAAGTAATCCAGGAAGTGAGAATGCGGATGAATATCGGCCCGAAACAAGAACCCCGTGACAGACAGCACTCTTCGCCTACCCACGGATATACGTTTCAGATCTTCCCGTTTTCTTGAGAACTTATCGCTCCTGGGTGTCACTCGCGGAAAAAAATTCTGCCACTGAAATGCGAGGGGAAAAGCACGAAGTTTCAAAGAATTCCCGTTGTTTTTGCAACCTAGAAACTTTTTATAGAACATTAATTTTTAAAGATACCCCGAGAACAGAATCAAAACCACAGCACGTCACGACTTTGAATTCTACAATAAGGCGATTCCCGCGCCACTTCAACTTGAAAAACTGTGAATGTATCTTCCAGTCATGACAATCCATTCGTGAACTTGTACATAGAACCTTGAAGAAAACATTTTAAAATTTCAGCATTTTCGGCAGCCTCGGGGGCAACGATTACAGACCTGTCTTTCAAATTGAGAGAAACGAGGCGAAAAAATCGCGTGATGCCCACAAAAACACCTTTTTCACACTACACTACCTCAACTGTATTTAAAAAATTTTTCATCAGTACATTTATTGAATAAACCAATCGTGGCTTTGTCGTGAAAAAGCCCAACAATTTTATCATTCATTCTGACGCACTAAATATGTTGTTGAATGAGACCAGAATGTTTCCGCTTTCATTCAAACAATGCCACGAACCTCCAACGCAAATTTCTTCACAATATAGTCACAATTTCTTCAGACAGTGTACAGTTTTAAAAGTTTTGAGTCAAGCAGCGCATCAATCGGAATGTGTTAAATTCTCTCCGACGAGCCTAAAAGGAAATGTGTGGACAGAAAACATATTTACAGGAAACCCTTGATATTCTGCGTGATTTCGTGAACAAAGGCCAAGAGGAAAAGGAAGGAATGGTATGGACTCTTATCTTGAACCGGGTTTCGCTTCTGCCTCAGTCGTCATTTCGTTATTCCTGGAAAGGCCTTTGCGCTCTGAGACCGCGATTGAAGCCAAGCTTTGTACGTTTACTTTAGGCCTACTTTTGGGGGCATCGTGCGTTGCAGTTCCTTTTTTGTTTTTCTCTAGTCTTAAGCGCGCCCTTAGAAGGCAAAATGAGCAGGATTCGGTGTAGGAGCCAATAAAAGTACTTTCCAGTCTGAATGGTCAAGTGGAAATTGGGAATATGAAATGCGGATACGATGCCTTTTCACAAGCAATGGGGGGAAAAAAAAGATTGAGGTCACGTGCGATTTTTCCGTTTTCCTCACTTTAATTTTCTTATTTTCTAAACATTTTGGCCTGAAGGCTCAACTACAGGAAATTTAGAATTCCGCCCAAGGAACTGGGGAAAAATTCGCTGAATTCGCAGATCAGCGCAATTTTTTGCTGAATTATTTTTTCTTCCAGCTCAACTTTAAATTAGCTGAACCTCGATGTTTCTGTAGTACTGTATATTATAAGTCATGCACCAAAATTACGGAACATCGCAATATTTTCCTACCTTGACTTACAGAATAGTGAAACAACTAATGAACATTGGTCGAAGTCCTCCTCAACTAGAATATCTATACTCCGAAACTATACTGTACATAAATCGGCCCTGGTGTTCAAAGAATAACGTATTTACTCGATTATCACCCGCACCTTTTCTCAAAATTGAGCGGGGAAAAAGGGTTATGCGTCATGGACGGGTACACATTTTTAAAAGATTTCGAAGTTCAGGTGTGCATCATATTTTATTCTAATGGAAAATTTTGGATCAATTCCTACAGAAAAAACGTACAGTAATGGAAATAATTAAAAATTAGTTGCATTCAAGATCAAATCATGCCTAAATCAAACTATGGATGCTCTTATTTTTTAAAACTTTCAGTTTTAAAGTCAGTGAAAATGGGGTCCGCGTCTAACTCTGGAACATAATTTTTTTTTTTTAAATGTTGACTGAAAAACCCTGGTGCGCTTCTGACTCATCGAGGGCGCGTATTACTCGAGTAAACACAGTATTCATTAAAATAACATTCGAAACATTAAAATACTACAGGTCGTCAGATGAGAGATGACACGGTATCTCTTACTTGACTCGGTTGACCCCACGCAAAGCGGGTTCACGAGAGATGGAAACATTAATCGCAGAAGCACACGAAGGTGTCCAAGAAAGGTAAAGTAAATATTAAATCATTGAGCGAAGCCTCTATAGAGACACAGAGAGGACGTAAATTACTCACAGTGCAACAGCCCTGCGATGAACGGAAAGAAAACCGTCATGCGCTACTTCGCTATTCCCTATGCAAGTATATTCTTTCCCCCTTCTTCCCCCCCCCCTTTTTTTTGCGGGGGCAAAAGCCTAGGAAATGAGCATCTCACATGACGCAGCTCGTGAACATAAATCGAGTCAAAAACACACACCATATTCTCATAGAGTCCCTTTTCCGCCTCGCACAAGGTGTTCACTAAAATTTTCTACTCTCCCATAAAAAAAAGATTGACGATTTCAAATTGAATATAATAATTGTTTAGAATAAATATCCTCCCGAAGATCCTTTCATCGTCCAATCTGGTGAAATGAAAAATACCAGGACGAAATCAAAAATTAGAGAATCCTGAAAAACTATGGCATCACAGCCCAATTGCTTCCCGTGTTTCGTCAGAAGTAAGATACTGTACTGGTAATTATTATGTTCATTTTTTAAACTTCGAGAAAGTGTTTCAAATGCTCATGGAATAACTAGAAACACAAAATAATTATAAGAGGGTTGTGCGCAGAAGTCCAAACTTAGGATTTTCTGGAGGAACTGTCGTTTTAGTGATTCTCACGAAAAAAGAAAAAAAAAACTTAGAAGAGGAATTGATTGCAATTTGACCACTAGTCTTGCTCAAAATAGAAGAAATGTATTTTCTACCAATATTATGTTTCTACTAAGTGATCCGGACATGATTGAAGGCACGGATTCTGTTTACAGCAGGGGTCTCTGCAAAAAGTGACAGGGCTTCTTCATAGAAACAGTGCTGATCAACTTCCAAACGAAAAAGCCGTAAAACTCCACACGGAAAAGAGAAGGAAATAAGGAAATTTACTGTAATTCACAATTTTCAGATCATAACCGAATTAAAATTTATAAAACTTTCAGAAGAACCCCTTCGGTGTACTCATGCCTCCGTTCGCTCATGAAGCCGTATAAACGCAGGCACAAAAAAAAAAAAGCCGCCTCAGAGAGACAAGTGACTAAGAAAAACGAGCATCGCCAACCCGTTGGGTGCCTGTGTCGACATCGTTGCCATTCCCCAACCCCCGAACTGAGTTCCAAGTTGCCAAACATACATTCCTGTTAACTACGGAAAAAAAGGCCAAGAAAAAAAATTCCTCGAGCTTTTGTAATGCTTGACACTGGATTCACAGACAGAAACCGCACTGAACATTGTATTTCTTTGTGCGCCACAGAAGCTTCTAAAAAACGACGGATTTGGCATTTGTTTTTCACCCGAAATTGGGCAGCAAAACTCCGCAATTTCTCGGCCTGGAATATTGACATAGAGCGAAGAAATTTCATGCGTAAGTTTTGTATCAATAATGTAAAATGACCAGTTATAATACCAGTTGAAACGTAGCAACAACAGCGTTTCTCCACAATACACGAAGTTCGCACGATTCTGAGCCATTAATTCCCCGCCATAATTGCTACCCTGAAAATGACAACCCGCCTGAATACAGAAACCGACCAATTCCGGAAGATAACAAGGCATATAGCGACGAGGAAAAGAGCTAGTCCAAACCCGCTTAGCGCAGTCCATCCGACAGGACGTAACGAAGAAAAAGTAACACTGAGACAGGGTCTAATGAATGCGCAAAAAGGGGGCAAAATAATAACCCGGAGGGAACGAAAAGGGGAGAAAAATAATGCGCAGAAAATCGAGGAGAATTTCTGCAATGAAAGCAGCGCGATAACACGAAGGCCTTTCAGAAAATGTGTCATCTTTCTTCTTTATTCTCACTCCAAATTACGCTCCGGAAATTTTTCGAAATTACAACCCGAAAGGGACTCTCAAAATGTGTTCTTACAGTATGACGATTTCGAAATTGAGTTGGCCCAGAAATTTTTTCCTGATCGATTCCAGAAGACCTTAATAATTCGGAGAAGCAGGTGCAATTGAATCGTCCTTCAGGATTGTGAGAATAAACACATCCAAACGATGATCATTTGCAAAATAACTCTCCCAGTCCAAATTTGTCTATACTTTACTGTATTATCAAGCATAATGAAATTTAAAACATTTTTGTTTCACTTTCATAAATGGAATATAGTGGTTCGAAAAATCCTGAAATGATGGCATACGCAAGAAAACAGAAGACAATTTTAGAGACTTTTTTATGCCATGAAAAANAATTTGTCTATACTTTACTGTATTATCAAGCATAATGAAATTTAAAACATTTTTGTTTCACTTTCATAAATGGAATATAGTGGTTCGAAAAATCCTGAAATGATGGCATACGCAAGAAAACAGAAGAAAATTTTAGAGACTTTTTTATGCCATGAAACAATACGCGTAAAGTGATATCTATTCAGATTCTTTAGGCAATTTTCTGCACGTCGAATATTTTTCTGATCGATATTATTTATCGATTGCTTCCTTCTGCTCTACTTTACACAAGCTTCCTGAAACTGCGCAAACGCACAAATAACTTCTTTTTTTCTAGAACGAAGCAATATGTTAATTTAAAATGACAAAATAAATGCCATGCCAGTGTACTCGGCAGATACGAATACGACACGTGCATAAATTTCTTTATAAAAAAAATAAAAAAGAAACTCTGTACCCCCACGATTGGTGTGCCCACTACTGTCCGTTTTCTTAGCGCGAGCTTGTGCGGTAGTAGTTAGGTCGTAAGTTGGGGAAAAAGTTTGGTGGGGGTGTGTGAGCATGACTACCACCCTTTTCTGCCCCCAACTTCTGAAAGGCATTGAAATATTTATTTCAGTCCGTTGAACCTTAAGGGAATTAAGATGTTCTTCGAAAAAGAACCAGCAGTTGTTGGGAGTCAAGTAAACGCATTTCGTTTTTATTTTAGCCGACCTTCCGGAAGTTTCCCGCATAAATAAGGAATTTAAAGAAAAATCAAGCATTACACCAATAATTTCGGACATGAATTTCAAAATTTTCAGCTGGTGCAGTCAATAAATTAGTTCGAAATTCTTGTATTTTTATAAAGCCTTGCAGTGAGTTGGGGGTATTTTTCCATCGAGCTGTCGGAAGATACCGGTTTCATTTTTTAGAAAAAAAAAACTTTGAAAAACACATTTAGAGATTGAATTTCAAAAGTTTGAGCCCATTCAGTCTGTTAATATGTCGAATTGATCAATTTTCGTATTGGACAAAGCCCAGAAGTTTTGCGAATCGCCATCGCATTGCGTTTCAGGTAGGCGCTGAGCAAGTAGAAATTAACCCCCTTCCCAAAGGATAGAAGGAATTCACCAGGGAGCCGAGCTAGGGTCCAATATCCTCCTCACCCTCTACTATATTTGGAAAGGTCCGTTATAGGGTTATGCTGGACCGTACGGGAGTGAACCAAGGGAGCTCAAGAGTCAAGAATCCAGCTGCGTAGTTGCCACAGTGATGTCTATCATAGGGACCGGGGCTAGTAAGAGATTCCAAGATAGTTTCTCAGTCAGAAAAATTATTGGAATATTATTGAAAAATAGCTGAAAAGTTTTCAAGCGATGATTCAGGCGCAGAAATCGTAACCAACAAAGTCAACTTTAATTCTCCGCTCAATTAAGGCTCGAAAATCTACGAACTCCTTTCATAAAACATATTTATTGGGAGTCAACCTGAAATGAGACTATCGCAACTCCATCCGTTCATTGTGTGAGGCTAAACATTCAAATTCACAGGGATACTGATGTCAACAATTGACCGAATTCCCTGCGGTGACCCCCAACTGCAAGTCCATCCTAAGCTTCAAACATTTCTTTGAAAATTGAATGCTGCTATGCAGGAGAATTTTTTTTTTCAAGACCAGCTTCTGTTTTATGAACGATGGATTTTTTCTCAGATGAATGTGCTTTTAATTAAGAAGATCAATTTTTTTCTTCCGCCAATCAAAGGAAGACTAGAAATTCGTATAATTTGGTCATTTGTCAGGAGAAAAATCTCTAGTACACAACAAGAATTTCTGTTAATCTGTTCAAAACATTGTATCGCGTGTTTTGAATTTTTTTTAATCAGGTTTGTGCGGGACTTTGTGTTTCCAAATTCAAACAAAGGAATATTTTTGATGGATTATTTCTCGACGGTGCTCTTTTCAACTTATATCCTAAGCGGTGACCCTATTCAGTTTACTCCTTCACTGTGCAAAACTTGTGCCTTTTCTCGGCCCCTATTGTTGAAAAACTTTTTTTTTCCCAAGCAGCATTTTGACTGCGGAATCCGGAAAAGTTTCCTACACTCGCAATCGTTGTTTTCGCCTTTCCTGCTCTCATTCCAGTGCTGCTTGTAGTTTCGGCACCCTGCCTGTATCCGACACACAAGAGGCCGAGTGACACCCTTCGATGCCCTCGTCGTGTCTAATCCCGGAGCATCGGTCATTGTCAAGCGTCGTTGATACGCAACGGGGTGGAAGTCACGGGGGGAACTCGGCAGATACGCGTCCCATCCCCCAGGCGAATGAGATGTGAAACTGCCGCCTGCTTCAGATCGATTGCGACGTAGAAAAGAGAGAAGCTCCAGGGAACCCTGGCTGACCGCCAGGACTTTGACCTTAGGCACTGCACGGATATCAACTTTTTCTTTATTTTTATTTTTCATTATTTGCAAAAGTCTGTCCGGTGCTTAGGGAACTTGGTCGGAAATCGCCAGGGAGTCAATCGACAATACTGACGTCCTGCTGATGAGTTCGGAGACAGAATAGATGACGGAAACTTTGAGTACGGGACTATGGAAGGTGGGAGGTATCGGTTCGGCAGATGAAGTAGAATTTTCGTTGATATCATCAATGCATAAGTACCTTATTTATTCTTCAATTGGATTCATTGCACATCTGCGCATTCAAAATTGGTCGAGTTCGCTAATGAAATGTGAAAGACGACGAAAACTTCGAGTACGGACTCCGGAAGGTGGGCGTATTGGTTCAGCGGATTGAATACGATTATCGTTGATATCAGTATTTTTTTTTAATTGGATTCATTGCAGATCTGCGCCTTCGAAATTGATCGAGTTCGTCACTGAAATGCCAATGAGCAGTAGCGACGTTTCCAATTTCAACAGTTCCGTGCGTTCGAGAAAATTGCTTATAATTCAATGATGCATGAAAAACTAGTTTTTTATAAATACAGAACAGAACTGAATTTCTTGCAAAGCCCGGGACGCTTGGAATGACAAGAAGGGGCACAAGGCTTCCTGATGAAGCAGCGAACGACCCGTGAAATAATCCTATTTCGAACTTCGTAAGTTCGGTGAACCCATAAACGGGAAAAGACCCCTTGAGTCGTCAATCGAGAAGTTGGAACCCGGTTCCGTCATCAATAAAGACCCGGAGGCTGATAATGGTCCCCGAAATAAACCGACTTCACCCTCCCTCCTTGCAGTTTCGATTCTGGCCCGCAATAGCCAGACTTGCAATCCAGCCAAAATCGTGGGGCCTAAACCAGGTTCCCGACTATAAACATTCAGGAAATCCCTGGAGAGACTTTCAGTAAATTTCCACGAACGAGGGGAAATTTCTGGGTTACTCTACTTCCAAAACAGTTGATGGACCAACCGCTTTAGGGGGTTAGAAAATGTCCAGCTTCGAAAACCAGACATTTCGATTAAACTGAAAAAAAACTTCCCATCTCGATGAAAGAAAAAGAGAATCCCGATTTGTACTGTATAATAAATTAATCAATCAACGCAGCTTTCCCACATTTCAGAAAATCAATCAGAAGTTCGTCTAAACGGATGTTCACCTCAACTATTGTATTGTGAAAATTTCGCTTCACATTCCCTAGTTCCCGATTCATTTGAACGGGACTTTTTTCGTTTTCTCAAAATAATTCAGTTTACAAGATTCCTAGTTCAATTTATGATGCATTCATTCAATTCGATTTGATTCAACAAAACGTTCTTTAAATAAACAGGACGAAAAAAGTTACAAGTTAACAAAACCAAGACAATAACTTACACCCGCTGATTTCAAATTTTAAACCCAAATTCCCAGGAGATCCGATCCGCGCCTCTCACATAAACTCTCGCAATTTCCGAACTTCAGTGAATCATCACCGATTTTTTTTCAACTATTAGGAGAAGCTCTGTTAATTTTTCTAACGAAGAAAGCTCTGGTGGATGTAGGTTGGATTCATAAAAAAAATCGTTACTTCATGTCCACCCCAGGTTTTCACACGGCGAGCTGAATACCACCCCCGTCCTCTCCTTAATCTTCGAAACTGTCCGAGCTTCGCATTTCGTCGAAATTTCATTAAAATCCCTGGAGAACGCGTAGAAGTGAAAGCGGGCTTGGGGGAGAAGAAAGCAAACGCGAACTTCCTCAGGTCACCCAGACTCCACGAGGGTGGGGAATGTGATCGTGGGAGATCCGAGGACTGACTGATGACGTCGTTTCCATAACCCGCTGCGAGAAGTATAGCGGACATTCTTTTACTTCCTACCCCACCGACCCCTGGAGAAGTTGAAACGGATGCTGAAAGTGGGGGGCGAAATTCCCTGCGGCCACGGAAGAAAGAAGAAGAATATAAAGGATCCCTCGGATCCTTGATAACGGGGGGCGAGCAAAAATGAATACATAAGGAGAAGACCTGAAGAGACCGGGTGAATGAATGTAGGGTGTCGTGTATGCCTCAGATGAAGAAGTCCACTTTGCATATTAATCGAAAAGAAGTCTGACACACGATGAAGCTACAGTTCACTGCGCAAATGTAACATTTGTGTCTAATGTTCTTGGCTGGCATAGAAAATCGAAAGCATCCATATTATCCTGTTTTATCTTCAAGCAGCCTTGCTTAAAAATACCGTAGTACTGTGGATATTCGGATTTCAGCTTC
This sequence comes from Notodromas monacha, assembly GCA_905338405.1. NCBI lineage: Eukaryota > Metazoa > Arthropoda > Ostracoda > Podocopida > Cyprididae > Notodromas > Notodromas monacha. The sequence goes on from CAJPEX010001785.1 coordinate 37,563, forward strand.
TTAGACAACGAGTTTTCTACCGAAATTGAAGATTCTTCTGTATTTTGAGTTCAAAGGACGGCCACGGATGGCAATAAATAGCGCCATACATGCAGCAAAAAAATAATAATAATCATTCCTCTCTGAAGTGCGTCGTTGGGATGAAGCATTTTTTCTTCGCAGAAACCCTGTATGATAATAATATATCTTCTAGTTCCCCGGACACCGAGCTTTATCCAGAACACGTCTTAGCCTAGGCATGAAATCAGCGAGTCGGAGAACTGTGTAAACCACTTCCGAGGGGGGTAAAGAAGGGGAGACTTAAAGAGGGGTTCGCTGCCATACATACAAAGCCGGTGTCGAGTTCCACGCCACACGGAGATGACAGTATTTTTCCCTGGGTTTCACTCTCAATAAAGAGAAAATTCTGTTCTCCGAGTCTACGGAATCAATTTAATATTACGCTGGATAGGAAGTCGGTATATTTTATATCCAGGACGAGGTCATAGAAACTATTCATGACACAGAAACGGAATCTACTGCAACCTAGCGTCTTATACTTTGTCGTGGATCTTTCGACAAAGTATAAAGATTTCAAGCACGTGGATTGCACCAGGCTCAATTTCAGCTCTCGTAGTAAAACGTGCAAAAGCAGCACGTTATTGTTTATTTCAACTACGCCAAGAAAACGCTCAAATCAAGGAGAAAATTGACATTTTGTGAGCATCAGACTGACTTAACTTAAAAGCGTTTGTTGGACGTACCAATCTATGTCAAATTAAACGTAGAGAATTTACTGCACCATCAGCAAAATTTATTGCTGAAGTATTCTATATGTGAAGACGCCAATAAAATGCTGAACGAGACATGATAATAGCCCATTGCATAATATCTTCACTCTACAAGGACGTGCAATACAGCAATTACCGAGGTCGAAGAATCAATTTTTCTGTGTCACGTCCATTAACTTTCGAGCATACTAACATGTCTGGAAAAAATTATCGAATGGCTTCGTGCACGCATATGACGTCGTAATTCATTTCGTCACAATTAAACGGCCGCAAATCGACGTAAAATTATAACCCTTCTGAATCACATCACTTCTAATTGCAGACCGTCGTCTACTTGCTTTTTTATTCCCTTTGCTTATATTTATCCATAAAGAAGAACACTTTGATTATAATTGAGCGTACTCAGAACGGCAATATCACTGCAGCTAATAATAAGGTTTTCGTGAAGAGAATTGAAGAGCCGTATGTCGGAGAACAAACATCGAAAGATAAGAAGGGTACAGTACAGTACTTGGAAGATTTTTCAGAGGACAATTGGACTAACTGAAGTTTTATTCTCGAACCTGTCAGAAAATTACTGCCGTAAATCCTAATATTGACTATTCAGGAGAAAGTTGATGCATCTCACCATTTAAAAATTCGCAATGATCGCACCTTTTTTGGCCTTACGTGAAAATCCAACGGAAAACGAGAATATGTATATTTTGTTCACGGGAATGATTCACAAACCCTGAATTTCATGAATATAGCACTCCGTTAAAAGTTTACAATTGATAAATACAAACTGAAACCAGTTGAACTTTCCTAAGAAAATTTTAGGAAACCTTGAATTCCNAATTCCAAGACGCATCTCAAATTGAAAAAAAGTTCCCTCAGAAATCCAATACTCACTCTCAGTTGCCTCGCAATATTACCGTACATTTTCTTTTTACAGAGTAAAACACAGACAGAACTTATTTTAAAATTTAAATACAGTATGTGTGTCGCAGATGACAATGCCTTGCACTCATAAGCTTCGAATTATCACTTGAACTCCAAATTCTTGCAAGAGAAATTATAATTTAAAGCGACATTTGTATTAATGCGTCGCTCAAAATCGAACGTTGCTTGAGCGATGGATTTTCAGGAGGTCATTTTTAAGTGCCATTCTTTTGTGTTTACTTGAGATAATCCTTTGAATTTATGCAGGAAAGGATTTCGTGCGAGAAAAATGTTGGATGTGTTTCTGAGATATAAAACAGTGATTCGAATATATGGCTGGAAAGTTTCAGACTGCCACATTTCACACGCGCCCAGACTGTTCTTTTTTTCAAGTCGTCAGCGAAAGTAGTTGCATTTTGTAATTGGCATGAACACGGCATTTTAGCCTAGTTTCGCGTCATGATGGTATTCCAAGTGCAGAGGCGACAGAAGGATACTGACCTGAGAGGATGTCATGCGGGCTCTTGCGGATCATATTCCTCCGTCTGTAGCATATGTAGCAGACAAACGCCGCGAGCACCAAGAACACAATCAGGGCGATGATGGCGATGAACCAGGTCTCCTGATGTATAGGGACGCCATGGCCCGGAGTAGAGCCGCCTTCGTCGCCGAAAATGGCGTGCGGGTCGCGAAACGGACTCGGAGTCTTGCTAATGGTCGTCGGACGCGACGTCGGCCCTGCTCCTGCACGTGTCATGGCGGCCACCTGGAACTCGTAACCCAGCCCCGCGGTCAGGTTGTATAACCAGAATGAACTCAGGTCCGCTCCAACAGTGCCGTTGAGGATCACGTTCGAGTTGTTGTTGAACACCAGGATCTGCGGAGAGAGAGAAAAAAAAACAGAGCCTTAAACTTGCTTTCCTGAAACCAAATAAAAATGACACTGTATCTATATAGCCTAATCGTCCTTAAAACCTTCTAGTCACGTGAATCAAAAAGCAGGAATACATAGAAGAAGTAGCCGAGACGAGTTCGACATGAGAAGCATCGTCACTCCCTTGTAGCAAAGAAATTAATTTAATTCTGATTCGATTCAAAAGAAATGACAATTCTTGAATATCTCATTGTCAGACGAGACGATGGATGTGTCGTAATTCAAACATAAAGGCACTCCCAGCATGCCTTAAAGCAGCTCAATCACGTCATTTATGAGCGCACTAATGATGAAAAATTGAGTCAACACGCTAATATTTCGAGTCTTCAGTCATTTTGAGAAAATTGACTCCTTTTTTTTTAAACCGACCCAGGATCAAAGACTTTCTTCGACACTCGCCATTCCCGGAAAACTTATTCACTTTTCAGTATATTTTAAAAGTTTGCAATATTTTAATAATTCAGCTGGCTTTTTGCTTGGAGATGTTCCCCTATTCACGGTTTATAAATATTTCGTTTTACAAACTATTTGCCAAAAAGCGTGCCGTGGTTTTAATAACTTCAATACTATATTGTATTCCAAGGTTTGCGTCAATTGCGGATAAAGACTGGAATACTGTGTTGATAACAGGAAGCCAAGAAATTTGTGCGCGGAACTGTAAGGCGTTGATTCGAAGAAGAGACAAGAATAATAACAGAGAAACACAGTCGAGAAAATGCAAGGAACAGGTGAAGGATAAATATAAAAATGAAGTATCCGAGAACTGTGGAGACATGGAGCCAGGCGTCAAGTGATAACGACACGACAAGAACGACGGCGAAATCCGAGAAAGACCCCAACGGGGCACTGATGTAATTAATGGTCGAAGACGTCGAGAAAGCGGAACCGACGCTCATCGGGTTTCAGAACAACGAGGATACGATGAAAAAGAAGAAGAAGGAACAAACATTGATTATAAGCAAAGGGAATAAAAAAGGAACGATTGATTATGTAGTAAGAAGCAGCAGCAAGCGACCTCCCCTAACGCTCGACGATACCGTTTCTTCCCGGGTCTGGTTCATCACGATTCTCGTCACCTCTCATTTTGCTTTGCTTTGCTTTCCTCTTTCGTTTCCTTTATTCCTCAGTCGCCAGACACGATTTTCTGAAGTGTGTAGTAATATCAGGTGTTGAAGACTCGTCCGACAATTTTCTCTGCAATTACAATTTCGAGGACGAGACGAATTTCCATCCTCGACTTTCGATGTAAGCGTGTAAATCGGTCATGAAAAAATCTCCTAAAGCAATTAATCTGTGAAATTATAAAATTTTCGCCGCGACGAGGTTCTGCAATAACTTGCTGAACAAAGCCGTCGACGCGGCCTAAAATGTCCAGTGGAAATTCTGCCGCGATTTCAATTAAAGCGAATACAGTACAGAAGAGCTTCTTGTGGAGAAAAAAGCAAAATCTTTCGGGTTTTCTTTGCTTTCGACTACATCTCCTGTATTTTTTCCATTTCCTTTTTCCCACAAGACCAAAATAAGCCAACCAACGATTTAAAAAAAATTTCAGTCTCACGCGGGAAAAATTTCAACACAATTTTCTTACGAATTATTTTAAATAAAATAGTAATACACATTTTAACTATACGAGAGTGGTGAAAGTCCTCATTATGAATGTGGCTTCTCACTCTTGAAAAAGAAGATTTCGTTCACAGGATACTGAAAAACCGTTCTTGTCTACACTTCCGTAATTTGGCTTTGTAAATAATTCGACTGCGAAATCCAATCGAAAAAAAAAATTCCAAAAAAGAAATACTTGAAGCGCTTTCGTTTCGTTCTCATTGGCTTCCACAAAACCTTGAAAAGACTTGAAATTGGGTGAGATCCTGGTTCAACAAGTTCGTTCGAATTTCTTGAAAGCTGGATGCATTCTTCGTAACTTCTGTACAAGAAATTTACATTTTGATAAAACCTCGGTCTCGTACGGCGAAGGACGGCTGTCTGACAGCGATCTCATCTCTGCCTCTCGAACTTACATTTTTTAAAGATTATGTCTATTCTGAGCAGGGGAGACAAACGTTTTTATTTCAAGAAACAATAACATTCTGCATTTCTGGGCTAGCCCACTGAGAAAATTTTGCGAATTCGTTCCCCGGACATTCCTACCCGGAGAACTGGAATTTGAAAAATTCGTTGCTTATTCGCTGGTTCTACACAATTTCGGAGATTTTGTGCGCCGATTTTTTACACTGTTTTCATACCTTGAAATTAACCGCATCTGCGAAAGATTTTCAAAAAAATAAATTATAATTTTTAAAAATTTTCGCCTTCATCAAAAACCATACGGTTTTTTTTTTTATAATGAATATGCCTCATCATAGTTGTCACGTGAACAGGATTTTCCACAAAAATAAAGTAGGCACGATCATATCTGCGAAAAAACAGCCTAAACTTCGAAATACAACGTCACATTGACGGGTCCTAAAGATAATTTTTGAATGCTTCATGTATTTTTCTTTTGATCCATTAACGTCTACGGTATTTTGAGAAATTTCATTGAATTAATGCTGTAATATTTAACTGTCCTTCAGTCAGAAATTTGTCTCGAAAGAATATTAGACCGAGGACAGAACCTGGATTTCATTCCCCACAGCGGCCGGGTGCAGGTAAAAATGGGTCGTTCATTCCTGAAAGCGAGCCAAGCAATTTCCGCAGGCCTGTCAAACGAGCGAAATTCCGTCCTCGGGGATAATACAAAGTATACAAAAGAAAACCCTGTACTACGGCCCATGAGTTCCGTTAGTTGTAAATCCACCCAGGGATAATCCTACATGGTGGAAAAGCACCGGCACCATTAATCCGCAGGAAATGAATGACTGCAAAGGGAGAAGCCTTTCCGCTCAGCTCAGAACAGCAGCAAGCCTCCCGCGTCGCATAAGAAGTCGACACAGTCGTCGTTCGGGTGAAAAATCTTCTTGGTTGTCCGCGGGAAACCAAGGACACACACGGGGATATAAATGAAAGAAAAATACTGTACTGTTATATCTGTCTGAAGGAAATCGGGAAAAATGAAAACTGGAGAGAGGAAGTCTGCAAAGAGATACGAACCGAGAAACGGCACGATTAATTTCACCGTTGGGCGTTTTCACTAACCCGAAGGAAGCTTTCATCACGAATCGATGTTCCGTGGAAAACAAATACATAAATTGATGGTTCTGTTCTGGGTTCTATTACGACATTTCTGCTGATACTATACGACTGAAAGCATTATTTACATCGATCCAAACGACAGCCGTTGGTATGAATTGCTCAAAAAGAGGAAGTGGAAATGCTGGAATGTACTCCAAAAATATTTCCATCATTCCGCTTCGTTCTGAATTCACCCATCAATGAAAACGCCAAGAAAAATTCATTGGATATAGGCATCGTCACTCAACATCTGTCCATGCTTTCTTTACGGAAATTCTTCGTCATTATGGGATTCGCAGAAAAAATCCCCTATCAAATGATATACTATAACACCAAAAATATATTTAAAAAAGTTCGGCGCATTTAAAATACCCGATTTAAAATTCGGAAACTGATGATTTCGGTACAAAAAAAACCTCCAAGGGAAACATTTCCTTTTGCATCGTAACACATTGGAATTCAACTAGGAAGTTTAATCGACTGTCTGAGTACATGAAGACATTTTACGACGTCAGCAGTATACAAGCGTTACCGAATACTATTTGACATAGTATCTGAATCCGGAAATGTATTCTAGTTTTTATGAATAGAAAAATTGTATGGCTCTGGAACGGATTAAATATTCAATATAAAAGCGCGTTACTCAGTTTTATCCCGGGACCTTTTGCAAGAGGGGCTGAAACCAATTAGCCATTCTTGAAAGCTTGAAATAACTCGGATACACTTTTTCCGATAATGGACGTCCAGCTAGAACGAAATAAATCCATTACCCGAAGCACCCTTGGATTTTTTTTTTTTTTACTTGGCATCGCAGTGCTCTAATTCCTTTACGCAACCCGTTCCATGTCTCCAACGAACCCATCGCAATTTCCGCCCAGTAACAAACTAGGTCCCCCTCTCCCCACATCCCCAACACGGAATTCAGGGAAAAAACGCGAAATATCCATTTGCCAGATATGCGACACGACGTGATATAAGGTTTTCAACAAGAAGCTACACAACATGGTTTCCCGGAAACGCATTTTCCTCGCCATTTTATTCTAGGACAACCAGCAAGGGAAATTTCGTCGGGGTAAGTCGGATACACGCCGGGAAGAACAGCAGGTGCAACTTTCAGGCCGACCTGGAAACTTCATTTCAAACCGGGTTTAACTAGGTGGCATATTCATGGAACATGGCGATTGAAAGCATAACTCTGTCAGGTCGGTCAATTATATTCGGGACGTCGAGGTCAAATTATTTCCTTTGGAGAACAGGAGAAATTTCGGTAAAACCTCAGCCAACCTCGTTCGAAAATATTCTCAAAGCAGAAAATCTGTCCAGTATTACTTCATTATTTTTTATTCTGTAAAGGAAAAAGGACTCACGGTAATTAGGGGCAGTTTTATATCCAGATGAAATAAAAAAAAATACTCTGGTTAGCTTTAGAGCGATGACTCGTGATTATTAGAAAATCTTCTGAGCAATTCGGTTCTAAAATATCTTTCTTTGGCAGCTGTTTTCTTTTCTCAGTACAACATACCTCGATAAAATGATCTATTTTCGGGGAAGGGCTTACATTGAAAGAAGTTTGAATGGCTCAAAACGAAAAAAGCTGACCTAACTTACGCCAACATGGTCAGTGAACGAAAAAATTCACAGAAGCAAAAAGAAAAATTGAAGATCCTTTCAAAACAATCTTGCGCAGAGGTAATGGCTTTTAAACAGCGAACTGAAAACACTGGCACATCACCAGCGAGCGGAATTCCAATGACAAAACTTCGTTGGCGAACTTCTAGTACCTTTGCAAAAAAAGCCTCCTCGACTTTTACGCATTCTGCATGCATCTATTTTTTTTTCTTAACACGATGTGAACAAACTCTTAACTTGAAGAAGATGGCAAACACACTAATTTCCCTATGCAAATGTACAAAGCAAGAATCGTAACTCACGTGATAGCCGTCGAGGACCCCGTGTGTGGCACTCGGTTGGGGTCTCGTCCACTCCAGCACAGCGCAAGTATCGTTCACCCGCTGTGACCCAACGTTCCTCGGCGGAGTCGAAGGCACTAGAAAAAGAAATAAAACGCGAATAAATGCAAAATGCCGAACAACAACAAAAATAACGATGTTTCGGAATCAAAACACACTTCCTTTTGCAGCCAATCAAATAGTTCGCGAAGGAAATCGAGACGAGAAACACAAGTACAGTAGCTCAATAAATCCACACCCTTTTGTGATCCAGCGAAGGCTGAATACACGTGGATTCGATCTGTACTGAGAAATTTAAAGGCAGAGAAAATTCGTTGTACGGAGAATTTTCATGTAGAAAACCCATAAAACTTGGGGAAAGAACCCTAATGTGGGACCAAAAAAATAATTCGTTATACAGTACAGAGAAAATAGTTGACGGCAAGATAGCTGTTGAGAGTCCACCTGCATAATTTTACCTTGATTTCAGAATTTATACCAGGTCTTTCGTGTATTTAATACGTAAAATTATGTAAGAATTCAAGGTAAATTCGATATTCTCTAACACTTCACAAACAGCTTGTTCGAATGCTTGAAATGTGATTTGCCTTGAGCTACGGTACGTACAGTACAATAATTTAGCTGGAATGGCAATATCTGTAAAATGTATCCTTTCCTCACGAACAAAGGTATTCCTTTCTTTTCAAGAGAAAAATCTGAAGGATTGCGAAAAATTCCATTTCTCTCGAAGGGAGAGATTTCATACAATAAGTACTAAATTCGAATATCCCAGAAGTAAAATTTCACTGGTCTTGTCTCCTCCATATCTTGGTTGTGACATGAGGTTAAATAACGCGGAAAATTGTGTGAGTGCAGGGAATATTATTCCTGCTCAGTCGAACCCGTGTTCTTAAATACAAAATTCTCCCCGAACATTTTGGATGAAGTCTGGCTCGATTAATGGACGTTAGGACAAAAACGGCGTTATGGCTCATTTTCTGGGAAATACAGTGGGAGTATCGTAATAAATTGCTTGTCAAAATGGCTCAATTTCCTGAATTGCAATCATTGTCAGAAGTGACAGGTTCTTTCGTTTTGCATCGATTCCACAAATGGGAATAATGATTGAACCCTGCGAGAACAAACTCGTTCCGAGCAGTTTATCGTCCGAAAACATGTCCAGGTTCGCCATTAAATCATCGACTGGACCCAAGAATGACTAGGTTTTATCTCTCAGGACCCCGAAAATGACTAGCTTCCAGAATACCATGGCATAGCGATAAGACATGCAACTCCTCTTCCACGTGAAGAAACATCACTGCGAAAATTCAGCCCACGACGCGAGAGTAAAACAAGAACCTTTTGTCCCATAAAGATGAACAAATGGGCCCATGAATCGCTCGCAATCAGCCAATAACTTTGATCTACGACTCAAGACGGCCTCCCGCCAAGAACAAACCCGGCTTCGACTCGTAATCTTTAATGCGCCCAAAAAAGGCGAACGATTATTTAGAGAAGAGCTCTTCGCCGATGGAACCCCGAGGCCCAAAATTATACAAACAAGAGAAGAAGGGAAAAAAGCACGTGGGGAGAAGTCCGCCTTGACCAAATTTACTAGCTCTGCGGGAGTGGAATTTATTTCCCAGCGAAATTCCACAAATTTCTAGTCCAGCAACTAGTTTTTTTTTCCTTCGGAAATGAATCAAACAAAGCAGAAAATTTCGCCGATTTTTCGGCCAAGGTCTTTTCCGGGTTTCCACGGAAAATATTTACATTCGACGGAATATTTTTGTACGCAGTACAGTACTGTAAAATCATAGGGCATATGCCGCACTTCCCCTCAATCAACGTGCAGAAATCGGCGGCTGTGGCTTATAATAAACATCATCCTGTTGGGTGAAATATCCATTCAGGGGAAAATAAAGCCAAGAAAAACTTCCCATAGAAAAAAGCGTCTGCTTTTAAGATAAAAATGCACATTTCGAAAAATGTATAACAATAAAAGAGGAAACCGCGGAAAATCGCTTCAGGTCTCCGCGAATAACGGACTAGAAGTTGAAGCCGCGCGTCAAGCTCGAAAGTTTCGGCTTTCTCCACCACATCCTCAATAAACAAATAAAGTACAGTAAAGTCGAATTCCAGGGTTAGCAAGAAAAAAAAATCAAGTTTACCATCCAAGTATAGAAGACATCGGACACGGCCGAATCCAAAAATAACACAGCGAAATTAAGCAGCCAACGAGATCCCCATCCGTTTGGTATCCTGCAGCGCCCCCCAACACGCGCTAGGAATTCATCAGCAGCAATCACGGGAATCCTCCGGAGGAGCAAATAAAACTCAAAGCAGGGAAAAAATAAAACGAAGCTCAACGAGACCAAAACAAACGGAACACCCTTTTCAATATCACCCGCGGGGCCACGGGTTTCAAAGCTCTTCTGCCTTCAATCCCACCGCTGTCGAGAAAATGAATATCTCTTCTAACGAGTCGGATGTATTTACGGTGGGTCGGGGTACGCGAGCGATGAAAGCTCAGCACTCGCATGCGTAACGAGGTGAAATCCAATAACTTTTATTTTTATCCCCTCCGCGTTTGTTTGAAGAATAATTCTGCAAATATACAGGGTGGACGCCACAAAAAAAAATAAGGTCGACTGCGTTTTCTCAATTTTCTCGATTGCAGATTTAACCCAGCTCCTCCAGAAACCGTGTTAAAATACCTACAGCAGTATTACGATTGCGGCCCGAACATTTGTTCCCCCTTTAATTTATGCCCAAAACTAGGGTGCAACATATTACAGATGTATCATCCATTCATCCCCAATTGTTTAATAATTAGTTAAAATACCTACAGCAGTATTACGATTGCGGCCCGAACATTTGTTCCCCCTTTAATGTATGCCCAAAACTAGGGTGCAACATATTACAGATGTATCATCCATTCATCCCCAATTGTTTAATAATTTTCTATAAATGATTCATCAGAAATTCGTGAACGGAAAAAAAAATCTCTGAAAAAAGTTTCTTGAAATTTCAAGAATTTTTTGTAAAGCTCGAATCGTGAATGAATGAATAATTTAAACCGTATTTACGCAAATATAAGCATCCCTAAACTGGAAGATCTTCTCGATATACACGCATATTTACGCGAATTAGATAAATATGCGGATATAAGCAAGCACCACCAATTTCTGAACTTCGAAAATTGGAAAAAAGCGTGCTTATATTCGCGTGAATGCAATACTGTACTGTACTGTAAAATTATTCGTATATCCATACACAGTACATTCTATTTATACACGCTTTCGCCTCCAGACATGAGCAAATGATGAAGACAAGACGTGAGACTGCCATTTTTAGTCGGAATTTGGTGTTGTGTGCGAGCATTGTTACAGACGCCTAGATTCTAGGAATGCTTTCCTCGTTCACATTGTGTCGAAGCCGAGGAATTCACACCTTAGTTTTGCCTGTTCTATCTTGGCCCCCGAGGCGTGAAACATACGGACCAACGAAATTGTTACAGACGCCTAGATTCTAGGAATGCTTTCCTCGTTCACATTGTGTCGAAGCCGAGGAATTCACACCTTAGTTTTGCCTGTTCTATCTTGGCCCCCGAGGCGTGAAACATACGGACCAACGATGCGCGGAATCCCTCGACTCACACAGATTTCGTCTTGTATAAGTAGAAGAAGCGTGCAACTTGTAGAGTTCGTGCGCTTCATTTATAAGTTGTCACTTTGTGCTTTATAACTAGTTGGCTTTTTAATAAGGCTGCATAGCGCTAAGGTTTACGAAAATTTAGGTGATTATTTTTTCATCATTGCATTTTTACTGCAGTTAAATACACGCCACTGAATTTTTCGTCGCGTAAGAACTACAATGATTGTTCAGCAAAACTTCAGGAAATGGCGATTGAATAACTTGTGGAATTTTGGATATCTCCTGAAATGCGGGTTTTCAAGATTACGAAAGAAAAGCGCCACGCAAAAAATCATCAGTAATAAGCCTTTCAATCGGTCGCTTTTGAACCGGGTGCCCAAAAGTAATTCTCATTACTTGTGATTGGTTGTTCATTCAGGATACTCTCCAAAAAGAGCATATTTTAAAAACCGATTCTAATTGAATTTAAAATAAAACAATAGCCGTAAGAAAATAAATGAAAATTGATCGCAGATTAAGGTGTGAATGGGGGCCAATCGCTGCGTTATTATTATTATTATTATTTTACGAATAAAGATACATTTTCGCTGGATAACATTTTCTCGGCAGCATTTTTACGTAACGGAGAAATAATTCAGAAATTTTCAGATTATTCAGAGCCGTCGCATCTCAAGTACACTCTTCAATCTCAATCTTCCTGTTCAGCACGAACA